>LAPY01001044.1:64769-86000 GCA_000970635.1 Eragrostis tef | reverse complement strand
TCGGCGCCGCCGACGGGATCCAAGCGACGGCGTGCAGAGGAGAACAGCGGGGAGGCAATTGCGTCTCTCCACCGTCCCTCAGATCGAACGGTTCGTGTCTCTCGTGTCTCCGTAGCAGCATTTCCCCGCGGCCCATTCCGGCCCAGTATGATCGTCGTCGTCGTCAATGACTCTCTCATTGGGGCCTATATTCCTTCTAAACAGACACTTTATATCCCGGTGAAAAACATTATGATTTTGAAGTTAAAGAACAAAAAATTATAATTCCGAGTAGTATCTATTCTTGTGCAATCTCAGTGTGTAGGGTCTGTTCAGATAGATGAAGAAGCAGCTTCTTTTGTACCCCTCGTCAGCTTCTTTCCAACCATATCATCACCTCTTTGACACATGACGGACGTGTGATGTTCTTCTCAAGTCAGTCATGTGACTCCGTGTTTGGTTTGAGGAGTGACTCCGTGCGGCATGGGTTCATCCGGCATGCATGTGGATCGGGTCATCCGCTGCTTTTTTGAGGAATGATTTGACTCCTAGCTGCTAGCTTGTTTTTGTCTTATGCATCACCAACTGATGACGGACGAACTGGTTCCATGATGCAAACCAAACGTCGTGATTAGGCTTGGATATAAGTTCGGATCATTCCGCACGAACTCATGTTCATAAACCAAACGTGCTGTTAAGAATATGGTGTAGTGATTGTGTCTTGTGTGTCATTGACATATGGCTGGCGCAAAAGACCTAGCTAGCTTAATTTCCCCCAGATATTGTGGGTACTTATTTTATGATAATCGCAACCTGATTAGCTGATTCTTGGGTGGAGTCTGCCAGGAGACAGGAACTCATGCTTCATTGTTTTGTATGCCCAGGGGGGATTATTAAGTCATCACACGTCCTTTACTTGTCGTCGAGAGGGAAATGAAAGCTCTAGTACTGCTGACGAACCAGGTGGTGGAGGTAGATTATAGGACTTTTGCCGCGTTGCTGAGCGATCAAGCCAAGCATATTTTCCTGTTGCCGCCCATTCCCATCAAATCTTTATACATAATTTGCTTCACTATTAGAGACTGATGATTCAGCCTTCCTTAACAAAGGAAGGCTGAATAAAACGGTTATTAATTGTTGATTGAGGCTGACCAGTTCATGCAGCAGAACACTTGTGCGCGCATCTAGTTTGCATTTGCCGAACAACATATAGAGCTGGATCGTTGCATCTCTAAAAACATATAGAGCTGGAGGTTTTATACTGTTCCGGGCAGCAATGTGGATGAGCAATTGTAAACAAGAAGGCAGAGTGTGAATTAAATCTCTACAGAAAAAGGGCTTTAATTCGTACGTACCACCTAACAAGGCAGAGTGTGAATTAACATGGCATGCATGCGTGAGCTACAGATATGCCAAAAGGGAGGGACGTAAGTCCTTCATCGGCCAGGGTACTTAATTGAAATATATAAGACCCCCTTTGGCAGGACTTAAGTCCTATTGCTCTCTCAATGCACAGGAAGAGAGCAGACAACAAGGCATTCTATTCAGGTTCTCCTTCTATTGTACTACTAAAATTCGAACAGACACTTTACATCCCGGTGAAAAACATTATGATTTAAGTTAAGAACAAAAAATTATAATTTCGAGTAGTATCTATCCTTCTGCAATCTCAGTTTGTAGGTCTGTTTAGATAGATGAAGAGGCAGCTTCTTGTGTACCCCTCGTCAGTCCAATTTCCAACCATATCATCAGCTCTTTGACACATGACGGATGTGTGAAGCAACATCCGAACTACTGCATCAGATCTGGTATATGATGTTCTTCTCGAGTGGCATCTGAGAGTACACGATGATGTTTGCTATTCTCACACGATCAAATGGTGCATATATTCAAAATGTCAGGATCTTGGCTCGGGCAAAAGACCTAGCTAGCTTAGTTTCCCCTAGATATTGTGAGTAATTATTTTATGATAATCGCAACCTGATTAGCTGATTCTTGGGTGAAGTCTGCAAGGAGACACGAACTCATGCTAATTATTTTAGAGGGACGTACTAGACTCGGTCCTGGTCCCTATGGCGTGTAGTGTGAAACTACAGCCATGAAGATCTTCGCGAATAATGAGTGGTGGTTCACCAATAGACTTTCTTTATAGACTTTTATTGATCTCTTTGATGTGTCCGATCGATGGATCAAACTTTTGTTTTCCTAATACCATGGTCATTTGGCTTGTGTTGAACTCTGTAATAAGGAACAATTGCATGTATTTTTCGATACCGAGGCTGGGATGTTAATCAATATATTCATTTTTTCTAAAAAAAATGCTTCATTGATTTGTATGCCCGGGGGATTATTAAGTCACCACACATACATCCTTTTCTTGTTGTCGAGAGGGAAATGAAAGACAAGGATTGCTGACGAACCCGGCGGTGTCGGTCGTATTGATTGTGCTGGGAATCAGCCCGTCAGGGTCGAGGAAGAGAAGTGACAAGCCACGGGTCCAATTGGAAAGAAAGAATGTAATCAAGATAGATTTGCGCAACAGGATGTGTGATGAGTGACTCAATGACCTAATAATGTTATGCTACCTCAAGCAATGAAGATCGAAACATTGATTTGCCTCTGCCTACGGCTCCAACAAGACATGGTTAGCGGACTAGTGGTATGTGTTCTCAAAACATTTTATTCATTTACCATTACTTGTGTGATTTTAATATAAATTTGGTATGTAGATTACTGCACAAGAATATTTAGTCATTTACACTTGGCTAACAATAACATGCCATTAATTCATAAGTTTACTTGTTCTCTGTCCATAATGTTGAATGTTTAACAAGCAACAGCAATGGAGAAGATGAAGAGTCTTTAGCTTCTTCTGTGAAGCGTTTAGAAAACCTTCCATTCGTCTTGGATGTCTTGAGTGAACTGAAGCCACTGCTAAAGTGGTTGTAGTTATAGAGCAATTAAGACAGAAGCAGCTCCTGTGAAGACAGATCCCTCATGTTTAAGGGATAGATCATGCTCTCTGTTTTCTGATGAGGAACGAAGTTTGCATAAGCATGTCTGCTGAGCAAAGAGGGCTAGCCAAAAAGTTTCCCCTGCTGCCGCCCATTCCCAAGCCTCACGCCCATGAAGCCTCAGAATCAGAAATTCATCAGTGTCAGTGACGGTGACCTGCCACTTGTGCCTTTTCATTTGTCTAGCACTTCAGAATTTTATGCGAGGAAACTCCTTACACAAGTGGCCAGTTTGATGGACCATATATAATAGAAAAGGAGGATATTGAATAGAAAAGAGAAAATTCCCTCTATGGTTTCAAAACAAATGCCGTTGCCTTCCGGAATTGAACTTTTTTGTGAGGCACAAAATCAATTTTCAGTTTCTTCCATGGCCTTCTGTTACTTTCACCGTGAAGAATCCCTTCCAAACAATGCGAAATGTCGATTTTGCCCTCATCCCTCATGTCTCATCTCAACTCACGCGACAGAGAAACACGGTTCGGAAAAAAATGAAAAAGACTCACGACGTTCCGAGTGAATGTGGTGTGGATAATTATCCGACCCGATCCGGTCCGAATCCGATTTTTAAGGATTTGGTGTGGAATTTTAGATATCCTAGTAGATCTGATTCGCGTCCGCATCCGATGCGTGAGGATGCGGATTAGGATATGGGACTAGCTAAATCCGATGGATATGGATTATCCGAGCTATTAAAGCGGATTATCCGAAACTCAAAATAGGATAATCCGACAATATTAAAGGACCAACTAACATATATGCAAATATGTATTTGATTATTCATCAAATATATAATAATTAACAATACTGTAAGAAAAAAATGTCTACTTATAGCTTGATTGATCTGGTCCGAATCCGATTTTTGAGGATTTGGTGTGGGATTTTAGATATCCTAATCGATCCGATCCGCATCCGCATCCGATGCATCCGGATGCGGATTAGGATATGGGAGTAACAAAATCCGACGGATATGGATTATCCGAAATATTAAAGCGGATTATCCGAAGCTCAAAATAGGATAATCCGACAATATTAAAGGACCAACTAACATATATGCAAATATGTATTTGATTATTCATCAAATATATAATAATTAACAATACTGTAAGAAAAAAATGTCTACTTATAGCTTGATGGCAAGACTGGAGAAGAGAATAAATAAAAGTAAAGAAATTTGCTTGAGAGGTTTCGTTTCGTTTTACATTCTTACTTGATATTTAAAATATGAACTTGTAGTTAAGATCGTATGTTTTATTGGCTACTCTATGGTTGTTCAATATGCTTTGACAAATTATTAATCACCATATAATTCTCCACTAAAAGATATATTATATCCGACATTTGAAGTCCCGCTTCCGATCCGTTTCTGGTCCGAATCTGCCTTATTTCCAACATCCAAAGAAATCTGTATCTATACCTGTGTCCGCATATTATCCTCTCCGCTCTGAGTCCGATGAAAATAAATGGATTACGATACGAGGAAGGTATTATCCACTCATGACGTGAACTGTAAGTATACATACGCGCGCACTGGCCCGCTACATTTCTTGTGCAGTCATGGGTGTTGGCCAGCTTCACGTGCTTCAGTGCTCTAAGCTTCATGACATTGCTAGCTAGCCTTCTGCTTTTCTTTCAGAGTAGCACACTAGTATGTATTTCAATACTAGTAGCTCTAGGCGTGAATACTCGTCGTCAAATTTTCATCAAACAATGTGTATCTATACACTTGTGAAACTTTGCATTCGTCAAAATAATCCAATTGTGATATGTTCGTGCATCTTGTGCAAATCACTGTTGTGTGCAGAAAAAGAGCTCTTTGTCCAATTATGAAATTATAGTATGAAAATAATGCTCATTTCAAAAAAATAAGCCATGATATACAATTTCAAAACACAACACACCAATCAACTAATACTCACATTCGCATAATTTTTTAAACATAACTAAAGTCCATTTCAAAAAAGAGATAAAATGGTACTTTTACCCTCTAATTAACACCATTAAGTCCTAAAACTAACAGAAGGGCCACAAAGGGAATAGAAAATTGGTTTTAGGCCTCGTAGAGAAGTTCAATTCTGGGAGGGCCATAGAAGGCAACAACATTTTTTTTGAGGCTATAGAGAGAATTTTCTTAATAGAAAAATGTCTAGTTTACTCCTCCGGACAATTCACTTTGTTCATTTCACGCTTATGCCTTACTTTACTCATCCAAACAATTTTATTCGCTACGAAATACACACTATTGAAGTTTATCTTCTTTTTTCCCCTTCTCAGCCTACAACTGGAATTTGAAACTCAAATTTTGTATGATGAAAACTCACACTACAATCAATTTAATTATGTCATATTTTGTTCATGCTGTTTACATGATTAAATAGCAATTAATGATATTTTTATGGTTGCTCATAGTTATTCAATATGCTTTGACAAATTATTAATCACCATATAATTCTCCACTAAAAGATATATTATATCCGACATTTGAAGTCCCGCTTCCGATCCGTTTCTGGTCCGAATCTGCCTTATTTCCAACATCCAAAGAAATCTGTATCTATACCTGTGTCCGCATATTATCCTCTCCGCTCTGAGTCCGATGAAAATAAATGGATTACGATACGAGGAAGGTATTATCCACTCATGACGTGAACTGTAAGTATACATACGCGCGCACTGGCCCGCTACATTTCTTGTGCAGTCATGGGTGTTGGCCAGCTTCACGTGCTTCAGTGCTCTAAGCTTCATGACATTGCTAGCTAGCCTTCTGCTTTTCTTTCAGAGTAGCACACTAGTATGTATTTCAATACTAGTAGCTCTAGGCGTGAATACTCGTCGTCAAATTTTCATCAAACAATGTGTATCTATACACTTGTGAAACTTTGCATTCGTCAAAATAATCCAATTGTGATATGTTCGTGCATCTTGTGCAAATCACTGTTGTGTGCAGAAAAAGAGCTCTTTGTCCAATTATGAAATTATAGTATGAAAATAATGCTCATTTCAAAAAAATAAGCCATGATATACAATTTCAAAACACAACACACCAATCAACTAATACTCACATTCGCATAATTTTTTAAACATAACTAAAGTCCATTTCAAAAAAGAGATAAAATGGTACTTTTACCCTCTAATTAACACCATTAAGTCCTAAAACTAACAGAAGGGCCACAAAGGGAATAGAAAATTGGTTTTAGGCCTCGTAGAGAAGTTCAATTCTGGGAGGGCCATAGAAGGCAACAACATTTTTTTTGAGGCTATAGAGAGAATTTTCTTAATAGAAAAATGTCTAGTTTACTCCTCCGGACAATTCACTTTGTTCATTTCACGCTTATGCCTTACTTTACTCATCCAAACAATTTTATTCGCTACGAAATACACACTATTGAAGTTTATCTTCTTTTTTCCCCTTCTCAGCCTACAACTGGAATTTGAAACTCAAATTTTGTATGATGAAAACTCACACTACAATCAATTTAATTATGTCATATTTTGTTCATGCTGTTTACATGATTAAATAGCAATTAATGATATATGCATACAAAAAATATCAGAAAATTGTTAACCGTCATCATGCAAAATTTGAGCTTTAAATTCCATTTGTAGGCCAAAAACAAAAAAAAGTCAAACTCTAATAAGTTGTATTTCATACCAAATGACATTGTTTAGAGGAGTAAATTGAGACATGATTTTGTTTAGGGTGTGAAACGGACAAAGTGAATTGTCCAAGGTGTTGAATATAATCTTTACAATGTAAGTGTTTTTTTTCAAACACGCGGGGGAGACAGAGAGCATGATCTATCCCTTAAATATGAGGCCGGATATATACTGAAATTCCTCAAAAAAAAAATTGAAGTCCCCTGGCGCAAAAGGACATTTTTGCATGTTCTGATTAATTTCACGTTTAATTCAAATTTATAACGTGGAGCCAGACAAATACACCGTCCAGCACGGCCAAAGTGTCAGAAAAAAACATTTGCGCTTTAATCCCCCTCCAAATTCGATAATTAATTCGCAGACTTCCTCGTAGCTTCTGCGGTTCTTCCCTCTCCCTTCTCCAAAAGCTCCAAAACCCTACCGCCCGCGATCCGTGAAACCTTAGCTCCCCATCGCCGTCGCCATGGCGTCCCGGGGACGGGGCTACGACTACGGCACCAGCGAATCCAGCGCCGGCGGAGGAAAGATCCGCCGGCGCCCGGCCTCCCGCGCCGCAGCCGCCTCGCCCTACGCGCGCCCTCCCTCGGCCCCAGCCCCTGCCGTGGCGACGGCGACGAATCAGGAGGGCGGGTGGTTCTCCCGGCTCATCTCCGCCGGCGCCTCGCGCCGAACGACTGGGGACACAAGAAATGAGTTATAAATTCTCTTCTATAAGAATTGTAGCTCGATTTGTGAATGAAATTCTATTCTGCGGTGTCACCTCATGGGTCTATTTTATGCCTGTGATTAAAAGCCTCCTTCCATATATAACTTTCTTCTAATATTTTTGAAAACATTATTGATTGATTGTTTGTTAAACAGATAAATAATGGCTTATTATGACTAATAAAAAAAAAATTCTCTGATCGTTTTTTTAAATTACTACCTGCTCAGTTTCTATGATAATTATTTGACTTTCACTAATTTTTTTTGTAACTTAGTTTCTAAGCATTTATTTGCTTGAATGTAGAATCTGGTTACTAAAAATTCTGCCAAAGATGGTGAAGAAGATATGCTAAGAAATTCTGATGAGCATAGTCTTATGAATCTTGAAGATTTATTGAAGCAGAGGACTTTTAAAAGGCAAGTACTTCAGTCCAAGATATGTCAGTTAAAAGATGGAATGCTGTATATATTTGCTGGTTGCAGAATTGATAGTCTAGGACTCTGCATTTTATATAGTGCAGCTGTATTGCGTGAAAATAGTTACACGCCGTTTACCTGTTTTAGCGTCCCCCAACTCACCCCCACACACATACACCCTACCCCCAACAATTTGTAACTTATTCCATTGATAATGTACTTTAGTACAACGTAATAACAGTTTATTTCAACTTCATGCATGCTTCATTATTCTTATTCCTAATTCATCTCATGTTTTCATGCATTATATATCTGACCTCTCGGTAGTCTGGTTCTTGAAATTCAATATGTTTTTTTTCTTGTCAGCTGTTTGTTGTTAAGTTCATCTTCCTGGGCTAGTTTGATTCTATTGTTTTTATGGCTAGTTATGATAATCTCCGTTCGTTTTTCTGTTGCATTCATATTGTTCCCTTGTTTGTGTATGTTGTACAATACCTGAACTGTATGTATTGTAGGAGTGAATTTGAATACTTGGCCGAGTTGTTGTGGTCTAGAACTATTGGATCAGATTCATCGAAGCCAGACAATGTTGGCATAGCGAAAATGCACGTTTCTGAGAAGGAAACTGGATCCAGGAGCTCCAATTTGCCTGTTGATTTCTCCATTCATACAAACAGTGTTGCTGTAAGCACATGACTATTGGCACTATTGTACTTTCACTAGGATGCTAAATTATTTCTACTCTTTCCTTGATACATGCTAATTATCTGCAATCAATCCTATTCTTTAGCACTAGTGATTATATTTTTTGATTTGAGGTTTAAAACTGGTGTTTTCCAATTATTTAACTGATCTAGATGGAACAATATTTTTAATCTGGACATTGAATCTTGTGGGATTTCTTACGCTCTAATGCTATATGCTAACAGTAGTGACTATGTATTTTGTATGTATTAAAATTGACACCTGGATTTTTCATGTTGTATTTATATGACCCTCTGTGTATTAAAATTGACACCTGCATTTCCATGTTATATTTATATGACCCTCTGGTTGTGCTTGGTCTGACATCTGCCATGCTTCCTCGCAGGATCTAGCTGCTTCCCCTGCAGAAATTGCAAAGGCATACATGGGTTCAAAATCCACTAATGGGTCCCCGTTACGCCTTAGATTATATGATCCCTCCTCACTCGCGATTAAATCTACGGAACCTAATACCACACAACAAGCTAAGCCTACCACCATGCCACTACAAGGCCCCAGGTTGCATACTTTGAAAAATTCTGATCGTTTTAAAAGCAATTCCTCAACTCCGAGTAGGTCGGCAATCTACAAAATGTCATCGTCTCCTTATTTTAAGGTACATGTCCTTATTTACTTTATTCAGTAGGTTGTTGTTTAAGTGTTCAATTTTTTCCTGTATCACATCACACATCTGTAAATAATGCGGACTATATTTTGAGGATTTTTTTCAGTAGGTTGTTGTTTAAGTGTTCAATTATTTCCATTTTGTATCACTCATTTTTGTCAATAATTTTTATATGCAACAATTGACTGCTTCAGATAAAGCAAAACTGAGGGGCATTTGAGGATTTGTTTTTTTTACCTTTGAACAGAGCTCTGCCTCTGAGATCCACGCTGAATTTTAAGTTCTCAAATGAAATGAAGTGTTTTATTATGTCTTTTGATAATCCAAATAAAAACAAGTTTACAAAATGCCTAGCTCCAGCTCTAGCTCCAAGAATTCTTGGAGGTGGAGCTCTGCCAACGGAAATCATGTGGGCTTCTTGGAGCTAGAGCTCTGCCAAACGGAAATCATGTGGGCAATATAGAGACCAGTGTACCTAGTATTATACTTGCGGTGTTCAGTAGTTTTATCTCATATTGGATGATACGTTCCATACTTACAGAGTGATCTTGTTGCCTCAGAATTTGGTTTGTACTTCTAACCGACTGGTCACTATATTCATTTTGCTCAAAAATCCTATCCTATCTCTACCAGCTTCTGGGTAGTTTTTTGATTAAATTAATCATTTTTTTTCAGAGTGCCTCTTCTTCAGAGGATTTATTCAGTACTGTGTCTTCACCTTACCAAACACCAAGTAGTGTTCATACATTTGGCAGGCAGGTACTTGTTGAAGCACAATCTGGTTTTCATCGCATCAAAGAGTATCCACCTTACCAAACACCAAGTAGTGTTCATACATTTGGCAGGCAGGTACTTGTTGAAGCACAATCTGGTTTTGTAGCATGTTCATTTGATGTTTCTTCCAGGTTCAACATTTCATTGTTGAGTTGCAAATGTTTAGACTGCTTTATGGACCTCTTGTATCTATGTTATAGTACTGCGTGATCTATTTTATATGTAATGTTTGGATTCATTGCTTTGTTCTTAGTACCATGCTTTTTTTTCTTTTGGAGAAATAAGTAAGTTAGCAAAACCCATTGTGAATGCTCAACCTTATTATGTGACCACGGGTGGCACAAACAAATTTCTGGAGCTTGTATACCTGGGTGCCCCTATAGCTTGCTTTTGTTTGACATGATAATCTCAGGCTTTTAAAAAAATTGATTTTTTGGTAATTTAATGCTTTGATGAATACATATTTCCTGTGTTCCAGACTAACTAACATCTAATGCTACCTCCATTCTCAAATAGATGTCATGTAGGACCTTCTCCAAATTATGTGCAGACATTACATTTTCTATGCATTTCCCATTTGAAACGATGAATCAACTAATACCATTTTCATTTAAAAAATCTTTGTATATTAGTGGTCAAAGTTAATTTAATTTTGAACATTAGTGTCCAGTTATTAAAATATTGACTACATGCCTAGGGATCAAGGTGAGCAGCAAGCCGCATCGCGGTCGCCTTGCTAGGTTCAGGCATGGTGTCCACCTTTTTGCCAGTTGGTTGTCGCCTAGGTGCAATTAGGTGTTGGTTTGCTGCTCAGGCGCATGAATTGGATTGACTTAAATCCCAAATGATTTGGGTTTTTTCACATAAAATTGAGCGGCAGTGGGAAATAGAGGAAGGACAGGGAGACAAGAGAGCAGATTCCGCTGCCAGCTTGATTCCACACTCTGCTCAATTCCTTCATCAACCACTCGATTCTGCCTCTGCCTGCCCTTGCTGGCTCAGTTCTGCCGGGAGGACACAATCAGAGGGCCTCTGCTGATTGAAAGATGCTACAGATGGAAGAGTTGGTGCGGGCAGGAGATTGGGGTTGGCGATTACATGAGGGATGTATGAGAGGGTGCTGGTTTGCTAGGGTATGGGAGAGGTAGAGGTTTTTCTGGGAGAGGATATGGCTGCTGAGTTGGCAATGAGTGAGCTAAAGAAAACAAAAATCTTTTTCCTTACCTGTTCTGAATTGAGATTAGGTTCAAAGCTTCAAAATTGTAAGAAGAGAAATAGGAAAGTAATACAAAAAACAACAAACTGTAAATAATTTTCCTTTATTCCAAATAATTTTTCAAACAATCATTGTTGTGCTGTCCTCCATGTTGGAAACCACCCTTTGAAACTGCTTTAGCGAGCTATTTAGATGATTATTTTAAATGGCGGATTAGGTGCAGGTGGTTGCCTATAGACCTATAACAAGTTGAATGTATTGGAGTGTTTTCATCTCCATGGGTGATCTTGCTGTCAGTCACTGAAATCAGGGCTCTTAAGAATGGAGTGCCCTGCTAAAACACCATCATTATTGATGTGATTCCTCATACACACAACTCTCTTGTACCAGGGTTGAGTTTAGGAATGCTGGTTAAAGGTTGTCCTAATTAGTTTGCCACTTTGGTATATATATGAATCTCTCACCTTATATCACATCTACATTCCTCTTTTCCAATTTTATTAAAGATATTTGTTCCATGCAAGCAACTTTGCAATTCTTTAGCACAATGCTTTTGAAAATATAGACAAGATCATATAACTTCACTGATTTACATTCAGCAACTCGTTTCATTATAAATGCTAGTATTTCTGCTGCCAATCAGGTAGTCTACCATCTGGGCCCTGACATCACTCACCTACATTATTACTTGAACAGAATTTCGTGGTTTAGTTTTAGAGACATAAGTAATGCAACTAGGTGAATAATTTTGAATGATGGGGCTATTGTGTGATCTTTTAGCAATTTATTTGTAAGATATGGCCCTTTCAAAGTTTTTAGGAATCCTGTTGTCTTGTTTCCATTCAAGCATTCTTGCATTGTTACTAACTATTCATAAATTACCAGGTATTGAAAAGGAAGAGTACTGCAGTCAACAAGGAGGTTGTATCTGTTGGCCCCATACGCAAAATGCGCCAAAAATATAACAGAATGTCTCCACTATTGGAAACACGGCCAGGTTACCGTGGATATCTTGGGAGCCACGGAAACAAACTTAATGAAGATTCTGAGCATTCCGCACAAACTCAAAAGCGCATTTGCCTGAGTAAAGTTGGTGACCCCATTCTAGGGGGTTTGGATGACAAAGCTCGTGCAACCATGTTTGGTCAGGCTCCTGTGCAGTCGTCTGAGATGGCTGCCAAGATACTGAAGCAGCTTGATACATTAGTTCCTTCGCAGAAGCAAGGCACCCCGGAAATACAGCAGAAACATGGGAATTTCATGGATGTTGAGACTCATGTTTCTCACAAAAAGGAAATGTCAGTCCAGAGTAATATTTCAGAGCCTTCTATATCAGGAGTTAGTGTCCAGGGTAATGATAAGTTTCCAGGGTAATGATAAGGATACCTCTGCTGCATTAACTGAAAAGATAGTTGATGCTACGTCAAACACATCTGCGTCCTTGGCTGCTGCATCTAACTCTCAAATTTCTTCCCTCAAGGAGAAACCTGCAACATTTTCTTTGAGGAGCCATCCTCCTAATCTTGTATTATCTAGTGAAATTGACCCAAACAAAATTTCCAGTACATCAAATGGCTTCACATTCCCTGTCCCAGCTGTGTTTGGTGCTCATTCGCAGGCACCTCCAACACCCACAATGACATCTCCGCCAGTACTTCCCATTGAGAAGCGGCAGCCATCAGTAGCATCCAGTGCTTCAGTTACATCTGTGGAAAGTGGACCCAGGTTAGTTTCTGCTATGGATAGTTTGATACGGTATTTACAGTCGGAGTGTTTTTTTTTATCTAGCTACTAAATAGTATTACTTTTGCCCTGAATAATTAAGTGATGATGACCAATTTCTGCCATTTAACGGAACTACATGTTTCATATGTTTATGTTTTGAACTTTTAGCTGAAGCATGCCAGATTTTGTGCCACTTTTTATTTAAGCATGCCAAACTACATTAGCCACCTAACATCAATGCCTATGTTGTTCCAGGATTTCGAAGGCAGTTTTGGAAGGATCAATTGCACAGAAATGTGATAAGTTAAATTCAGATGTTGAGCTAATGTCTTCTAAGAGTTCTGGGCAAGTTCCATCTTTTACCTCTAACCATGTCTTCAAATTTGCCAATTCGAAGTTTGCAACTTTGAGCAATGGCCTTCAACATACATCAAACTCCATGGCCTCTGATCCACTCCCGGCTAATGGATCAATCAGATCAGCTTCGCCTCTAAGTTCTGGCTCATTTACCATCTCAAGCAACTCAGCTTTGGTGTCTGCGCAGAATGGTTCAACTGGAGGCAGTTTCACCATCCCCAGTTTTGGTACAAGTAGTTTTTCTGCGGTTGCTGGAGCAACTGCTCAATCCTTTGCGACACCATCATTGGCCTCTTCTGGTGCCGGGAGCAGCAGTAGTGCTCCTTTGAGTTTCTTTCCAAAATTTGGCATGGCAAGTTCTTCAACTACTCAGGAAGAATCTAAAGCAGAAAGCAGCAGTGCATGTTTCAATTTCTCCCAGCAGTTTGGTACAGCAAGTTCTTTTGCTGCTCTGGACAAATCCAAGGCAGCCTCTGCTGACCCAACATTTTCTTCTGGGAATAAGTGCACACAAAATTCAGCAAGTAATTTGAGCTTTAAGCCTTCAGAAAATCCCATGAGCTCGAACTTTCAGAGTTTAGCAAATTCACCAGTGGTTTCAGCACCTTTGACTAGTCCTTTCAGTGCAAGCTCTTTATTTTCTTCAGCAGCTGGTTCTGGATCTACTACTGGATCTAGCTCAGCATTCTCGGCATCACCAGTATTTGGCAGCAAGTTGACTGCAAATAGTACTGCATTTGGCTTGCCGAACAATGGTTCTGCTACTTCACCCTTATCCTCGGTCCCAAGTGCTGTATTCTCATTCACTGCAGCTACTCCTTCAGTACCAAATTCGTCACCGACAACACCAATATTTGGTGGAATGAGCCCAGCGAGTTCAACTACAGGAGCTGTTCAGATGAATGGAGCAAACATGATTACCGACAGGAAAGAGTCCCCTTTCTCGACAACCTCGCCTTTTGGCATCCCAAGCAACTCACCATCAAGTCCAATTTTTAGTTCTCCTGCAACTCAGTTTGCCGCAACTACATCAGCATCACCTGAAATTTTCAAATTTGGCGAGCAGAATACTTCAGGTGGATTTTCTGTTGGCCCCAGCGGTGGCAGTGAGAGATCTGGCAGAAAATTTATCAGAGTTAAGAGAAAAAAATAGGCTCACTGTTATGTTATTTTGATCGCAGCACTGCAAATTTCAAGGCATGCACAACTTTCTTTTCTTGATGCCTATGGCTGAGGTGGCAATGAGATGCCACTTTTATGTTGCCTCAATTTTTGAACAGTGAACAAAACGTGTTGTAATTTGGCCCGTTAGTGAAATTTATTTTGGATCTGCCCCTTTTGAGCAATTTGTCAATGTTTAACTAAAGGAAAGTAATACAAAAAACAACAAACTGTAAATAATTTTCCTTTATTCCAAATAATTTTTCAAACAATCATTGTTGTGCTGTCCTCCATGTTGGAAACCACCCTTTGAAACTGCTTTAGCGAGCTATTTAGATGATTATTTTAAATGGCGGATTAGGTGCAGGTGGTTGCCTATAGACCTATAACAAGTTGAATGTATTGGAGTGTTTTCATCTCCATGGGTGATCTTGCTGTCAGTCACTGAAATCAGGGCTCTTAAGAATGGAGTGCCCTGCTAAAACACCATCATTATTGATGTGATTCCTCATACACACAACTCTCTTGTACCAGGGTTGAGTTTAGGAATGCTGGTTAAAGGTTGTCCTAATTAGTTTGCCACTTTGGTATATATATGAATCTCTCACCTTATATCACATCTACATTCCTCTTTTCCAATTTTATTAAAGATATTTGTTCCATGCAAGCAACTTTGCAATTCTTTAGCACAATGCTTTTGAAAATATAGACAAAATCATATAACTTCACTGATTTACATTCAGCAACTCGTTTCATTATAAATGTTAGTATTTCTGCTGCCAATCAGGGTAGTCTACCATCTGGGCCCTGACATCACTCACCTACATTATTACTTGAACAGAATTTCGTGGTTTAGTTTTAGAGACATAAGTAATGCAACTAGGTGAATAATTTTGAATGATGGGGCTATTGTGTGATCTTTTAGCAATTTATTTGTAAGATATGGCCCTTTCAAAGTTTTTAGGAATCCTGTTGTCTTGTTTCCATTCAAGCATTCTTGCATTGTTACTAACTATTCATAAATTACCAGGTATTGAAAAGGAAGAGTACTGCAGTCAACAAGGAGGTTGTATCTGTTGGTCCCATACGCAAAATGCGCCAAAAATACAACAGAATGTCTCCACTATTGGAAACACGGCCAGGTTATCGTGGATATCTTGGGAGCCACGGAAACAAACTTAATGAAGATTCTGAGCATTCCGCACAAACTCAAAAGCGCATTTGCCTGAGTAAAGTTGGTGACCCCATTCTAGGGGGTTTGGATGACAAAGCTCGTGCAACCATGTTTGGTCAGGCTCCTGTGCAGTCGTCTGAGATGGCTGCCAAGATACTGAAGCAGCTTGATACATTAGTTCCTTCGCAGAAGCAAGGCACCCCGGAAATACAGCAGAAACATGGGAATTTCATGGGTTTTGAGACTCCTGTTTCTCACAAAAAGGAAATGTCAGTCCAGAGTAATATTTCAGAGCCTTCTATATCAGGAGTTAGTGTCCAGGGTAATGATAAGTTTACCTCTGCTGCATTAACTGAAAAGATAGTTGATGCTACGTCAAACACATCTGCGTCCTTGGCTGCTGCATCTAACTCTCAAATTTCTTCCCTCAAGGAGAAACCTGCAACATTTTCTTTGAGGAGCCATCCTCCTAATCTTGTATTATCTAGTGAAATTGACCCAAACAAAATTTCCAGTACATCAAATGGCTTCACATTCCCTGTCCCAGCTGTGTTTGGTGCTCATTCGCAGGCACCTCCAACACCCACAATGACATCTCCGCCAGTACTTCCCATTGAGAAGCGGCAGCCATCAGTAGCATCCAGTGCTTCAGTTACATCTGTGGAAAGTGGACCCAGGTTAGTTTCTGCTATGGATAGTTTGATACGGTATTTACAGTCGGAGTGTTTTTTTTTATCTAGCTACTAAATAGTATTACTTTTGCCCTGAATAATTAAGTGATGATGACCAATTTCTGCCATTTAACGGAACTACATGTTTCATATGTTTATGTTTTGAACTTTTAGCTGAAGCATGCCAGATTTTGTGCCACTTTTTATTTAAGCATGCCAAACTACATTAGCCACCTAACATCAATGCCTATGTTGTTCCAGGATTTCGAAGGCAGTTTTGGAAGGATCAATTGCACAGAAATGTGATAAGTTAAATTCAGATGTTGAGCTAATGTCTTCTAAGAGTTCTGGGCAAGTTCCATCTTTTACCTCTAACCATGTCTTCAAATTTGCCAATTCGAAGTTTGCAACTTTGAGCAATGGCCTTCAACATACATCAAACTCCATGGCCTCTGATCCACTCCCGGCTAATGGATCAATCAGATCAGCTTCGCCTCTAAGTTCTGGCTCATTTACCATCTCAAGCAACTCAGCTTTGGTGTCTGCGCAGAATGGTTCAACTGGAGGCAGTTTCACCATCCCCAGTTTTGGTACAAGTAGTTTTTCTGCGGTTGCTGGAGCAACTGCTCAATCCTTTGCGACACCATCATTGGCCTCTTCTGGTGCCGGGAGCAGCAGTAGTGCTCCTTTGAGTTTCTTTCCAAAATTTGGCATGGCAAGTTCTTCAACTACTCAGGAAGAATCTAAAGCAGAAAGCAGCAGTGCATGTTTCAATTTCTCCCAGCAGTTTGGTACAGCAAGTTCTTTTGCTGCTCTGGACAAATCCAAGACAGCCTCTGCTGATCCAACATTTTCTTCTGGGAATAAGGGCACACAAAATTCAGCAATTAGTTTGAGCTTTAAGCCTTCAGAAAATCCCATGAGCTCGAACTTTCAGAGTTTAGCAAATTTACCAGTGGTTTCAGCACCTTTGAGTAGTCCTTTCAGTGCAAGCTCTTTATTTTCTTCAGCAGCTGGTTCTGGATCTACTACTGGATCTAGCTCAGCATTCTCGGCATCACCAGTATTTGGCAGCAAGTTGACTGCAAATAGTACTGCATTTGGCTTGCCGAACAATGGTTCTGCTACTTCACCCTTATCCTCGGTCCCAAGTGCTGTTTTCTCATTCACTGCAGCTACTCCTTCAGTACCAAATTCATCACCGACAACACCAATATTTGGTGGAATTAGCCCAACGAGTTCAACTACAGGAGCTGTTCAGATGAATGGAGGAAACATGATTACCGACAGGAAAGAGTCCTCTTTCTCGACAACCTCGCCTTTTGGCATCCCAAGCAACTCACCGTCAAGTCCAATTTTTAGTTCTCCTGCAACTCAGTTTACTGCAACTACATCAGCATCACCTGAAACTTTCAAATTTGGCGAGCAGAATGCTTCTTCAGGTGGATTTTCTGTAGGCCCCAGTGGTGGCAGTGAGAGATCTGGCAGAAAATTTATCAGAGTTAAGAGAAAAAAATAGGTTCACTGTTATGTTATTTTGATCGCAGCACGGCTGTGGCTATCATGCCCTGCAAATTTCAAGGCATGTACAACTTTCTGTTTCTTTTCTTGATGCCTATACTACCATTGTGGCTGAGGTGGCAATGAGATGCCACTTTTATGTTGCCTCAATTTTGCAACAGTGAACAAAACGTTGTAATTCGGCCCTTTAGTGAAATTTATTTTGGATCTGCCCCTTTCCTTTTGAGCAATTTGTCAATGTTTAACTAAAGGCGAAATTGGCTGTGGGACACTGAATTTTGCTGGCATTTGCTGGTTCACACTAAATTTTTCAATATATGCCAGGTGTCATTACAATTTTACGGCTCTTTGCCAGAACACACCGCAAGCAATAGATATTGTTTCCTTTGAGCTGAGGTGAGAGATTGATGCTGAAGAGACCCTTTTGCCCTTTTGGTTGCAACGGCAGATTAGAAGACAGATTCAGGTGTTGTATAATACACCCAATGGTTAAATTAGCATAACATGTCTACGAAACAAGTGGTTGATGGACTGAACTGAACTAAAGATATAGTCTATTCACAGCCTCAATTAAATCCATGTGCAGGCCCATCAAGAGACAGCATCACATCCATTCCAATGGATCTAAGTTTTTTTTGTTTGTTGATGTGGTACGGTTAGGATGGTCCAAGAGCATTTTGTGTTTCTACGGCAGATGTTATTCAACGTGAACAGTTGCGAGCTATTTTTATTATTGTTAATGATCAACGAAACAAGATCGATCATCGGATAGATGGATCGCGATCATTTCTTCAAGCTATAACGGATCATGTGAATTCAGTGGAACCGCGACATATAGTTGCAACATGCCTCCCTCGCCCTTTCCGATTCTTCCATCATCATTTGGTGGCGTCGTCGCCTGACTTTGGCGCCGTAAGTCTATGGCCCGGAAGGAACTGCCGAGTTCGAACGCTTACATTGGCGACGAGGGTGCCGCTGCTGACTGCTCGGCGGCGTGTGATGATGGAAATCCTCGTTGACTCGGCAGGGTTGTCGCGAACTCGGCAGCGGCGCATGGAGCACCACAACCAGCGTGAGCTGTTCCCGGAGCACGTGCTTTTCCCAGGGATAATTCTGGATCCTTTGGAACTAGGGATGGGACTGGACATGGTAGACATGATTCCGTCGTCACACACATGACTTGCGATCTTATGGAACTTTAAACTTCAACGCTACGCTAAAAAAATATGAAATATGATATCCCTTTTGACATTTTCTACCCTGCATAAGTTTCATTTCCTCCTATACACACATAAAAAGACATACAAATTCCACAGAAAAGACCATTGTATGCATCTTCTAGTTTATTTAATTATAGCTGCCCTACTATTTTGAAGTTCCATATGGGACATTGATATGATTGCTTACTAGAAGTTGTCAGATCAGGAAAGTTGACACCCATTTTCGCGATAACTCGTCAGTTTTATTGGAGTGCCATCCAATAAATTTTATCAATGGCAGAAAACGAGCATGAAGATGCCTTGAAGATTTGATGATAAAGTTAATGTGAAAGCCCGGCCCAGCCCATAGTAGAATGTGGCCCATGGAAGATGGTGTTCTGGCTGGTTTTAGTCAGCAGAATAGTCCCACATTGTTTAGCAAGGTAGAGCATGACCAAATTAAATATCCAGACCAGAGTGCAGTAGGAAACGAGTTAACGCGAAGCGAGGACGAAAGCGTAAGAGTTGCTACTGTGAGGTGGAGCCCTCACTGCAGGCGTACGGGAAGGGGATAAGGTGTGGGGGAGGGAGGAGGGGTGTTGGACCTTGCTCCTGTCGATGGGCTCGTTTAGCTCACGAGGGGGAGGGATCGGGGACTGCTGAGACTTGCTGGCTCGTTTGGCTTGTCTGACCTGACGATGACCAGGCAAGCGCACTCCAGCTGGTGGATCGAGTCGCTCGGGGTGGCAACGGGTGGCCGTGGGTGTCCACGCGTGACAGCGAGCCCTTGGCGACTCACAGGCCTGTCGTCCATGCTCGGTTATGACCCGCAGGGGTTGGCGAATCTTATGCGACCAGGGTACGGTAGGGCGGCCTCCAGCGTCGAACGGCGTTGCGGCTAGGATCCAAGGTGCCAATGCCCAACACCAGCCTCTCATGTGCAGATCCTCAAGCCCAGCTCATGCGCAGACCATAAGAGAGAAGGGAAAGAGAAACCGCGAATGAGAAGCCCCACTGCTGCCGTCCTCGCGACCGCACGTGCTCGGGCGACCGCTTCGACGGCAACGTGGGGAGGAGGAGGGCTTCTTATTTCACAGGAATGAAAGCACCTTCTCACTCTTTCATATACTAGCTGGGGAGGGGGCGGTGGGTAGGCATTTCGCCCGAGCTGCCCCCTAGAGAGCGACGCGGCACCCGTTACGCCTTGATGGATGGGTGGATCACAGGCAACAATTACTTGTCCAAGGCTTTGCATATTGTCTAGTACCTTGTGACATGTGTACGCCATCTTAGGGAAAATAAAGCGGAAAAAGGAGTTTTCATTATGAAGAGCTATGCTCCAGACAACTTCTTCAAAAATTCTTATTGAGTAAATGTGAGGCGTCGTGAGTACTAAAGGTGGTAAGAATTCATGTGTTCCTTCTTTTGCACCGTGAGTATCGCGCTGTCCTCAAGGGAATCTATCTCTGAGTTGTATGATACCGTACTCGCTGACCTGATGCCATTAGCTTAGGTTTTTTTTTTCCTGATTACACAGTATAACTTAGACACTCACAACTAGGGCTGGACGAAAAGCTCGTGGCTCGTTAGCTCGGCTCAGCTCGTGACTGGCTCGGTTCGACACGGCTCAGCTCGTGTACTTTTTCTAACGAGCCTAGCTAGCTTTATAGCTCGTTATGTTTAACGAGCTAGCTCTTGCTGGCTCGTGAACCGCTCGCATGCCAAACGAGCCAACAAGTCCCAATAGGCCATCACTCTTCGGTCTGAGCTGAGCCGAGCCGAGCTGACTCGGTACTCCAGCCCTACTCACAACGCATGCACACTCACCCCTATGAAGGCACATACACTAACCCCTACCCTATGACCATCTTCTAAGCCGACAAATCCTCGAGATTGACGAAGTCACCACTGACGGCTCGCTGTCGACGGCTACGTCGCCTACCGCTGAAAGAACAAAGCCGTTAAATCCAGGACCTCAAAAGTGCTACTCGGATGGCTTAAATACTACGCCATGACACCTTTCACCCAGCGTCATTAGTTTGAATATGCCATCTGTTTCAGCAATGACATTTTTGGGGCACCAAGCATGTTCACACAATTACCTATAATTCAGCTAAAGTGGCACTCCCTTTTATTTCAAATACACGGCATTTAGAATATTGACACGTGCTCCAATATGAAGCTTCGGTTTTTGATACCAAATTAAACTACTGAATATTAAAAAATGATTAACATATTTGTATCAATTTATATTCTCAATCCGTACTATTAATTAATTAATAAAATATCGATGGC
>LAPY01001044.1:41527-57189 GCA_000970635.1 Eragrostis tef | reverse complement strand
CTTGCATTCATCCCAATCTTTTTGATCTCCATTGTAAGACCTAGCTCATCATATTCTCAATGCAAACATTAGTCCTTTTGATCGTTTTGACGTCAATCAACCAAAACAAATGATTAGGGTCCTAGATGCACTTTCAAACTCTGAATTTCAGAAACAAATGGAAGCACTTACAAGGACAACAACTCCAATGGCAGGTTTCACGGAACAGGTGGCACCATTCAACATAGAGAACAAGCCTGTGACACCAAATTATAACTGTGCCCCTGGTGGTGCTTCAAGCGTCATATCTGATCTTCCCAGCATGCAGAGCCAGGTGCTGAATGGTGGGGATGGAAGTGGCAGTCTTCTTGATCATCAAGTTGCTGCAAATCAACTGAATTACAACAATGAATCTCTTATTGGTACAAGCTCGGGACAGAATGGACTCAATGATGACTTGGATGACTTTTTCACTGACTGTCTCAATCAGGTAAAATCCTCTCTCATTCATCTTTGTCATTCTGATTATCTCATCACGTCCAGTTTTCCATATTTTGCATGGATAGTAAAATATAAATTTGTATATTGGATTTATTCAAGTGCAATTTAATTGCTACCAGTTGGCATTACATGAATTTGAGTGATGCATCATGTGACTCCATGCATGATTTTGAACATAAGAAATGGTGAAGTGTTGGCTTATTTGGAAATTATTTCCGTTTGCATTCTTTACATATAAATTTGTTGAGTATTAGTTAAGCTTTATCTAACTCAAACTTCATTTCTCACTGCAGGATGTCTTTGAAAACGGTGACGCGTTCATAGATGGGGACTGCGAGTTCGCACCGTGGCATCTACATGGTGATAGAGATGGTTCTGTATCCATGAAGCCAGCTGCTAATCAGTCCAAGTATATTGCATGTTGTAGGTGCAAAATTGTGCTATTCGTGGTTGGCTAGCTAGGAGCAGGTCATCTTCAATGGCTTCCCATGGTCATGTAGTGTGAGCATGCGGAGTTCTCTTTTGGATCAGCTGTATCTTAGTGGCTTGAGATTTGGATGACTATTTTACTTTGGGATTCTAATCAATGTAATCTCAGACTAAACCGGTTTTCGTGTATGTGTTGGACAATTAAATGGCATGCATTTTGTTAACTATCTGAAATGTTGTATTTGATCCATTTTTTTTCAACCTGCAATGCTGAATCCTTTCAGCAACATCTACCTCCATTCTTTGGCGTTTTTTTGGGAAACCTGTTTCTTTTAACAGCCCCAGCTTTGATTTTTCCACAAAAATATTTTCAGAATCTTCTGAACATGCTTGCCAATGTTTTCCTTGCAATTCTGAGCTCCTATGGTAATTTCATTTGCATTTGATTTTCTTATTTGCTGTTGAGAAGAAGATTCTCTTTTATATATCATTTGCATTGTCATGGTTTCATATTAAGAAATTAGTAATCATTGACATGTACTGCGGCCATGCAAATGATCATTCGTGGCACTGAATGCAGTCGGAACACTGTTTAGCTAGCGATCTAAACACACTAGTAATAACAATAATTAAGAGAATATTCCTACTATCTATAGCTCTATGCACAGTCGTCAGATAATTTTCCTCTGCTCCCAACTCCAGCAGCTTTTGTTCTTATCCAAGCATAGCACCCCTCTCTTCTTCTATTCTGAAACCTTTTCTTCTTTCGTTCTTATCTACTATACCAGCCAGCACACAAACTCTCTTTGCTCTATCCTGCCCAACAACGCAGCAAGAACTGGAGCACCATCCTCTTCCTCTGGTGCCCTTGTCTATTTCATTAGAAAGGGTAATAAATACCACTCCTTGCTCTGTTCTTTTGTATGTTTAGTGTCCAGCAGCATGACAAGGAACAGAGCATCTGCAGCTCGTTAAGTATCCTTGCTCAGGTTTGTTCTCTGGCAGCGAAGCCAGTCATGGTATTAGCAGCTCTTGTATTCACTCATCAAAACTGAGTGGACTGACTAGACTGAACCGTTCTGTATCATATACCAGTTACGGATACTGTATGCATTTCTTCATGGTTAAGCCCAAGCACTAATGAATCGATTAGATGTGGCACTACTATCAAGAAGGCTATGCGCTGGTTCCACTACTTGTTACAGGTTTCAAAGAAAAACATAGCAAAACGTTGGGGACCTGGGGTTGTGGCCTTGTCAGTAGTTGCACACTCTGAAACAATGTGTTCTGAATCTCATCATGATTATGTTCAGCATCTCGTAATAAAGAATGTTCATGCATGCACCTAGATAAATTAGGATCAGTTTATATATCTTTCAAAAAATAAAATAGACAACACTAGTACAATTGAGGTCTGCAGGCCTTTCCCGGGTACTGTAGCATGGTGCGGTGAGCGTGTAGACTTTGACCCTGTCAAATGCTTTCTCTTCTCAATCAAGAGAGCTAGTAGGGAAGTAGGATTGTGCTTGCGACGCGAATCAAGCATGGTGATCATCGATGGTTGTAGGAACATATGTGCGTGCCTCGATGAAGACGAGGAGATGAGGGCGCCGAACTTGCGCGACTTCCAACATGAAGCCGGTGTTGATGGCGAACCACTTGATGTCGCTCTCTTGCCACTGTTCAGGATAAATTAGTACAGCATTTTTTCTGACACTTCTCTGATCAGTTGGGCGTTACGCCGAGCATTGGACTTGCTCTTAGCACGATGAATCCCGACGGTTGTATTTTACAAGGAGAAACTGCATTGCCTGTGTTCATAAAATTTCAAATGTTCGATAAGCTTGCAGGAAATATGCAGCTTAGGTTTGTGAAACCGTTTCCGCGTACAGAAACCAGCCACTTTGCAGGCACGCGAGACCTCCCTGAACCTCCTCAACAGTTGGAAAGAAGAAAATAGGCCAAAAAAAAAAAAGAGAATAAGGTAAAGACATTAGGCTGCGTTAGTCTTCTGTGGAATAGCCAAGGCCCAATTCATAGGCCGTGACTATTACATTCCTCTCACAAAACAACCATGCGAGTGAGGCCTCCAATGCTTCAACTATATTTCCAAACGCAAGCAAATGTTTTACGGAGCTCAGTTTCGTCCGTTAGGTAACATGAAAGGCACGATGATAATGGACATTCATAGCTCTCAGCTATATTGCCAAACGCAAACAAATGTTGTATTGAAAATGAAACGAATGCCATGTTCACCAAGCCGTTAAAAGTATACTTCAAAAGTTTAATAATAAACACCACTAACATCAGTAAAAGAGCTATAGAACACAAGAAAATAGAACAGCAAAATGAGGTTATGCCTTAAATTAACCATACAAGCCAGTAAGTAAATAAAACAGCATACAGATTTCAACAGCATGTAAAGTAAACCGTTGATCTCAACAACAAAACAAAGTAGGACCCTGTTTGTCGTAGCACCCCAACATTGAAAGGTGCATCTCAATTCGAAGGAAACACAATTATCTCAATTCGAGTGATACATTCATATGCTTGGGATGGAAGCAGTGCATTCTATGAAAATTTGAAAAATATGATCTCTTCATCACAGCAACAGCAAAATTGATACGAGTACACATCAAAGACAAGGATCTCCCTCCTTATCAATAAGGGACAATAGCGTTTAAACCATGATTCTAGACTCTAATTGCATTATCAATAATCAGCCCATATATTACTGATCTTCTCTTATTCAGCAAAGCAAAAAAGTCAGGACAAAACAGACAAGCAATAACTCAAAATACAGAAACAGGAGAAAACAAAAAATTACATGCCCATAAGCTTGGAATTGCTTTGGGTGGGCTCAGCATAGTCTTTGCTCTAGTACAACCATATCCCAATCTTATTGTTGTCACATAGACCAGTAATTCTTGTGTGATCATCTGTCAAGAATACATTCAAGAACAGCCACAAATATCAGAGTAGGTTTGAAAAACCTTAAATAAATGAGAGAGACTGACCACCAGTTTGATATCACAGCCTTGATTGCCCAAAGGCGCTTATCTCAGCCATTGTTGATCACCACCATTCATCATAATTAATGTGGCAGGTGGAGTGGGGAGTTTCGATATTGTGACCAGACATGCAACAAAGGTGCATTTTACCAATTTGAATGGCAATTACTCATCACAACATTAAGCACCGCTGCCGAACCAGGCAGGTCCCAGGTTGGCAGGCACAACCCAGGAGAGCAAGCGGGATGAAGAACACCAATGTTTGGCAACAAGAAAAAAAAATCATGTAAATAAGCAAAACAATTAAAAAGGGAAATACAGGGAATTATAAAGTAGACATGCTGTAAAAGAGAATCATCACGATCAAAGTGTGAAACAAACATTTACAAGAAGACATGAATACGAGTTGAATGGCTCAGATTTACACCAATATCAACACAAACTTATTTGTCAGCAATAAATAATTAAGTAGAATTATTCATTCCAGCATGTAACATCGTAAAACATCACCAGCGTCAACAGGAGCAGCCATTAGTTGCAAGCCATCCTAGTTTTAGCAGCAAATTGAAAGACAAAATCTGGAAAATTCAAGTAACGCATAGGAACTTGCAAAAAGGACCACCACTCTCCATGATTCAAGACCCAACCACCGCGTTTATATTAGTCAATATATAACTACACATAAAGTTATATGAAGAAAGCTAAATGAAGTCCAGCTAAAAATTAGTAGCTTCAAAGCAGTAGAAATACAGGGTGTGGGCTCAGCTTCGCCTTTGCTCAATCATACAAAAGTAACCCCATCCATCTCTTATCACCAGATCAGTCTGTTGTGATTTTAGTGGACCTGCCCTGGTTATCACCCATAAAGAATGGTATTGACCATCCTAGTTTAGCAGCAAATTGAACAAAGTAGAACGTACCCAAGGTACAAATTCAGGAGATGCTAAAAGACAAAAGCTCTGTGGGTATCATCACAGCCACCGAAGAACAGCACAGTATGGAAACGAAGCATTTAAAGCCAAAATCAATAGAAGGAAATGTTTGTCAAAAACAAAAGGACTGCATAGGAACGTGGAAAATAGATCGACACCACGGAATGTTATTATGAGAATATTTTCTTGAAGATGTAAAAGAATAATAACAGAATTAGTAGCAGCAGCAGCTCCAGCAGAGGAAAGCCAATAAGCAAAATGAAAAGGTAGCTAGATAAATGAAACTAAAGGAAGAAGTTGGGTAAAAAAGGGTGACAAAAGAAGTTAGACAAAAATCACTAAGCAACAACAGACTAAAAAAAAACAAGAGGAAGGGGTCAGCTGCAAGGAAAGCAGCAAAATGCATTTTTAGCGGGCTCGGTTTGGCCTCAGCTCGATCATACAACTATACCCCCAGCAATTCTTATCACCCAACCAACCTGTTCCGAATTTAGTGGACCCCTCTGGTAATCACTAATCACCCATGAAGGATGGCATGATCAACCAAGCATAGAGCCACCAACATCGGCACAAAATTCAAAAGGGTCCAAGGAAGAGGCAGGGTTCTAGTTTGATACCCACAGCTGACTTGATAGTTTCAAAAGCTGCTTATATCAGTCATGGTTATCAATCATTGTATGTCAAGAATTTTTTTTTTCATCATCCTAGAGATAATATTGAGACAGGGACTAGTAAGGCAATACCAACTTGCCAATTTAGTCCCGCAAACATTGACCCAGGTTCGAATCCAGCAGTAAGGTAAGGGAGAGAAGAACATCCTTTGAGATCAGGACCAACAATAGAGCAATGATAAAGCAAGCGGTAAAACACAAACAGGTCAAGCAAAAGAGCATAAAGAAAGTAGAATAATGTAACATGTAGGTAACAAAGCCAAAATTGTGAACAACATTAATCAGAACAAACAAATGGCAACAGGAGGGCTCAGCTTCGCCTTTGCTTAATCACATAAAACACCACCAGCGTCAACAGGACCAGCCATTAGTTGCAAGCCATCCTAGTTTTAGCAGCAAATTGAAAGACAATCTGGAAAATTCAAGTAACGCATAGGAACTTGCAAAAAGGACCAACACTCTCCATGACTCAAGACCCAACCACCTCATTTATATTAGTCAATACATAACTACACATAAAGTTATATGAAGAAAGCTAAATGAAGTCCAGCTAAAAATTAGTAGCTTGAAAGCAGTAGAAATACAGGGGTTCAGAACGTCGTGAGACAGTTCGGTCCATATCCGGTGTGGGCGTTAGAGCATTGAGAGGACCTTTCCCTAGTACGAGAGGACCGGGGGCGTGGGCTCAGCTTCGCCTTTGCTCAATCATACAAAAGTAACCCCATCCATCTCTTATCACCAGATCAGTCTGTTGTGATTTTAGTGGACCTGCCCTGGTTATCATCCATAAAGAATGGTATTGACCATCCGAGGACAGAGTCATCATCATCGGCCCATGACTGAAGAGGTCTCAAGAGAGGACGGTGGGTTCCCATTTGATAAACCGCAGCAACCTTGATTGTCCGAAGGTGCTTATGTCAGACATGGTTGTTGATCATCGCCCGTTAACTCAAGGTCCCAGGATCGACACCAAACCAGCAGGGAGTGAACCCAAAGGTGAAAACACAGAAATAAAATTGATGTGAGTATAAAAAAAATATATGAAGAGAACGGGAAGATGTCAAATGAGTGGCTCAGATTTGTCCCACTGTCAACACAACACTTGCAATGTACAGACTTCCACCATACAATCTCTCTCTATCTCTCTCAAAATGAACATACAAGTTGAACTATTCATTCCAAATGTCACAACATCATCACCACCAGCAGCAACAATAAGTGGCTAAACTGGTTACTTGTTATGGCACAAGCCATCCTAGTTTAGCAGCAAATTCAACAAAGTACAACGTACCCAAGGTACAAATTCAGGAGATGCTAAAAGACAAAAGCTCTGTGGGTATCATCACAGCCACCGAAGAACAGCACAGTATGGAAACGAAGCATTTAAAGCCAAAATCAATAGAAGGAAATGTTTGTCAAAATAAAAGGACTGCATAGCAACGTGGAAAATAGATCGACACCACAGAATGTTATTATGAGAATATTTCTTGAAGATGTAAAAGAATAATAACAGAATTAGTAGCAGCAGCAGCTCCAGCAGAGGAAATCCAATAAGCAAAATGAAAAGGTAGCTAGATAAATGAAACTAAAGGAAGAAGTTGGGTAAAAAAGGGTGACAAAAGAAGTTAGACAAAAATCACTAAGCAACAACAGACTAAACAAAAGAAGAGGAAAGGGGTCAGCTGCAAGGAGATCAGCAAAAATGCATTTTTTAGCAGGCTTGGTTTGGCCTTGGCTCGATCATACAACCATACCCCCAGCAACTTATCACCCAATCAACCTGTTCTGAATTTAGTGGACCCCTCTGTTAATCACTAATCACCCATTAAGGATGGCATGACCAACCAAGCATAGAGCCACCAACATGGGCACAAAATTCAAAAGGAACCAAGGAAGAGGCAGGGTTCTAGTTTGATATCCACAGCTGACTTGATAGTTTAAAAAGCTGCTTATATCAGACATGGTTATCAATCATTATCGGTCAAGAGTGTTTTTTTTCATAATCCTAGAGACAATATCGAGACAGGGACTAGTGAGGCAATACCTATTTGCCAATTTAGTCCCAGAAACATTGACCCAGGTTCGAATCCAACAGTAAGGGAGAGAAGAACACCCTTTGAGATCAGGGCCAGCAATAGAGCAAGGATAAATCAAGTGGTAGAACACAAACAGGTCAAGCAAAAGAGCATAAAGAAAGTAGAATAATTTACCTCAAAAAAAAAAGTAGAATAATGCAACACATATGTAACAAAGCAAAATCGTGATCAACATTCATCAGAACAATCAAATGGCAACAAGAGGGCTCAGCTTCGCCTTTGCTCAATCACATTAACACAACCCCACCATCTCTTGCTGCACAATGCGTCCTGTTGTAAGTGGATCTGCGCTGGTTATCACTCATCTGAGTAACCATCCTAGGCACAAAACTACCACAAGAAGGAATAAGTGCATAGGCACAAGAGAGGAAAGGGTCAACCCAAAGTTGATACCCAATAGCCGCCTCGATTACTCAAAGGCACGCTTTCAGAAAAAGTTGAACGTCATTGCCCAACACCAGCATTTCAGCTCTTCAATCCACAAAACAGGTACTCATTTATTTCAACATAGATGGCAGATGCCATGGCTTAGATAACAACAGCAACAGAAGCAGAAAAATGAAGACTGAGGAAACACCATTAAAGGTGAAGTAGCATCAAATGCTAAGAGCATCTAACACCACCAGCGTCAACAGGACCAGCCATTAGTTGCAAGCCATCCTAGTTTTAGCAGCAAATTGAAAGACAATCTGGAAAATTCAAGTAACGCATAGGAACTTGCAAAAAGGACCACCACTCTCCATGATTCAAGACCCAACCACCGCGTTTATATTAGTCAATATATAACTACACATAAAGTTATATGAAGAAAGCTAAATGAAGTCCAGCTAAAAATTAGTAGCTTGAAAGCAGTAGAAATACAGGGGTTCAGAACGTCGTGAGACAGTTCGGTCCATATCCGGTGTGGGCGTTAGAGCATTGAGAGGACCTTTCCCTAGTACGAGAGGACCGGGGGCGTGGGCTCAGCTTCGCCTTTGCTCAATCATACAAAAGTAACCCCATCCATCTCTTATCACCAGATCAGTCTGTTGTGATTTTAGTGGACCTGCCCTGGTTATCATCCATAAAGAATGGTATTGACCATCCGAGGACAGAGTCATCATCATCGGCCCATGACTGAAGAGGTCTCAAGAGAGGACGGTGGGTTCCCATTTGATAAACCGCAGCAACCTTGATTGTCCGAAGGTGCTTATGTCAGACATGGTTGTTGATCATCGCCCGTTAACTCAAGGTCCCAGGATCGACACCAAACCAGCAGGGAGTGAACCCAAAGGTGAAAACACAGAAATAAAATTGATGTGAGTATAAAAAAAATATATGAAGAGAACGGGAAGATGTCAAATGAGTGGCTCAGATTTGTCCCACTGTCAACACAACACTTGCAATGTACAGACTTCCACCATACAATCTCTCTCTATCTCTCTCAAAATGAACATACAAGTTGAACTATTCATTCCAAATGTCACAACATCATCACCACCAGCAGCAACAATAAGTGGCTAAACTGGTTACTTGTTATGGCACAAGCCATCCTAGTTTAGCAGCAAATTCAACAAAGTACAACGTACCCAAGGTACAAATTCAGGAGATGCTAAAAGACAAAAGCTCTGTGGGTATCATCACAGCCACCGAAGAACAGCACAGTATGGAAACGAAGCATTTAAAGCCAAAATCAATAGAAGGAAATGTTTGTCAAAATAAAAGGACTGCATAGCAACGTGGAAAATAGATCGACACCACAGAATGTTATTATGAGAATATTTCTTGAAGATGTAAAAGAATAATAACAGAATTAGTAGCAGCAGCAGCTCCAGCAGAGGAAATGCCAATAAGCAAAATGAAAAGGTAGCTAGATAAATGAAACTAAAGGAAGAAGTTGGGTAAAAAAGGGTGACAAAAGAAGTTAGACAAAAATCACTAAGCAACAACAGAATGCATTTTTAGCGGGCTTGGTTTGGCCTCAGCTCGATCATACAACCATACCCCCAGCAATTCTTGTCACCCAACCAACCTGTTCCGAATTTAGTGGACCCCTCTGGTAATCACTAATCACCCATGAAGGATGGCATGATCAACCAAGCATAGAGCCACCAACATCGGCACAAAATTCAAAAGGGTCCAAGGAAGAGGCAGGGTTCTAGTTTGATATCCACAGCTGACTTGATAGTATAAAAAGCTGCTTATATCAGACATGGCTATCAATCATTGTCTGTCAAGAGTTTTTTTTTTTCATCATCCTAGAGATAATATTGAGACAGGGACTAGTAAGGCAATACCAACTTGCCAATTTAGTCCAGCAAACATTGACCCAGGTTCAAATCCAGCAGTAAGGGAGAGAAGAACATCCTTTGAGATCAGGACCAACAATAGAGCAATGATAAAGCAAGCGGTAAAACACAAACAGGTCAAGCAAAAGAGCATAAAGAAAGTAGAATAATGTAACATGTAGGTAACAAAGCCAAAATTGTGAACAACATTAATCAGAACAAACAAATGGCAACAGGAGGGCTCAGCTTCGCCTTTGCTTAATCACATAAACGCCTATGTTTTTAAGGCGGTAAGGCGAGGCGAGGCGACTCACCCCCCTCCAATCGCCTAGGCGACGCCTAGGCGTGCATAAGGCGAGGTGAGGCGACGCCATATCCATTTGAGAAACAGACTCTGCGTTCATTCTGGATGAAAGAAAAAGAGAAAAGAAAAGGAAAAAAGAAAAAGAAGGAAAAGAAGAGAGAGCCATAAGGAAAAGAAGGCCCGGCCCACCAGTCCAATAACCCTCCAACAGCCCACAAGTTGACCTATACAGCCATCTTCTTCTCGATGGCTCTCCAGGCTCCTCCCCAAGCGCCGCCGTGCGCCTTCCTCTCTCTCTCTCTCTCTCTCTCTCTCTCTCTCTCTCTCCCTCCCTCCCTCTGCTAGCTCCAATCTTCTCCAAACCTCCACAAACTTGCAATTCCTCCCCACCGGCCCTTGCTCCAACGCTCCCTAGCCGGTTTCCATTCCAATTTTGCTCTCTTCTCTCTCCCTCCCTCACTTTTTGCCGCCTTCCTGGCAAGGAAACGGGGACGCCCAGGAATTTTTTGCGCCCTGACGCCAAAGCGACGCCTAGGCGACGCCTTAAAAACATAGTTAAACGCAACCCAAACATCTTTTGCTCCTCAACGCGTCCTGTTGTAACTGGATCTGCGCTGGTTATCACTCATCCGAGTGACCATCCTAGGCACAAAACTACCACAAGAAGGAATAAGTGCATAGGCACAAGAGAGGAAAGGGTCAGCCCAAATTTGATACCCAATAGCCGCCTCGATTACTCAAAGGCACGCTTTCAGAAAAAGTTGAACGTCATTGCCCAACACCAGCATTTCAGCTCTTCAATCCACAAAAACAGGTACTCATTTATTTCAACATAGATGGCAGACACCATGGCTTAAACAACAACAGCAGCAGAAAAATGAAGACTGAGGAAACACCATTAAAGGTGAAGTAGCATCAAATGCTAAGAGCATCTCCAACAGGACCCCTACTCTGACCCCTCAAAAAAATCAGAGGCGGCACCCTTACCATGGTTGTTGATCATTGCCCGTTAACTCAAGTCCCAGGAACGAAACCAGCAGGGAGTGAACACTGCACCCAAAGGTAAAATCAGAGAAAACTCTGGATAGCAAAAAGGAGAAAGGAGTACGAAAATCAATTTCCGTATAAATAGTAATGTGAAGGGAACAGGAAGACATCACATGAGTGGCTCATATTTGTCCCACTGTCAACACAGCACTTGCAACATACGGACTTCCATCATACAATCTCTGTCTATCTCTCTCAAAATGAACATATAAGTTGAACTGTTCATTCCAAATGTGACAACACCATCACCGCCAGCACCAGCAGCCACAGTAAGTCGCTAAACTGGTTACTTGTTATGGCACAAGCCATCCTAGTTTAGCAGCAAATTGAGCAAAGTACCAAGGTACAAATTCAGGAGATGCTAAAAGGAAAAGGCTCCCTCTGGGGACAGTTATCATCACAGCCACCAAAGAACAGCACAGTGTAGAAACGAAGCATTTACAACCAAAATCAACAGAAGAAAATGGCAATGCGCAAAATGGAAAGTCTCTCTCTCTCTCTCTCTCTCTCTCTCCCTCCCTCCCTCTGCTAGCTCCAATCTTCTCCAAACCTCCACAAACTTGCAATTCCTCCCCACCGGCCCTTGCTCCAACGCTCCCTAGCCGGTTTCCATTCCAATTTTGCTCTCTTCTCTCTCCCTCCCTCACTTTTTGCCGCCTTCCTGGCAAGGAAACGGGGACGCCCAGGAATTTTTTGCGCCCTGACGCCAAAGCGACGCCTAGGCGACGCCTTAAAAACATAGTTAAACGCAACCCAAACATCTTTTGCTCCTCAACGCGTCCTGTTGTAACTGGATCTGCGCTGGTTATCACTCATCCGAGTGACCATCCTAGGCACAAAACTACCACAAGAAGGAATAAGTGCATAGGCACAAGAGAGGAAAGGGTCAGCCCAAATTTGATACCCAATAGCCGCCTCGATTACTCAAAGGCACGCTTTCAGAAAAAGTTGAACGTCATTGCCCAACACCAGCATTTCAGCTCTTCAATCCACAAAAACAGGTACTCATTTATTTCAACATAGATGGCAGACACCATGGCTTAAACAACAACAGCAGCAGAAAAATGAAGACTGAGGAAACACCATTAAAGGTGAAGTAGCATCAAATGCTAAGAGCATCTCCAATAGGGGACCCCTCCAAAAAATCAGAGGCGGCACCCTTACCGTGGTTGTTGATCATTGCCCGTTAACTCAAGTCGCAGGAACGAAACCAGCAGGGAGTGAACACTGCACCCAAAGGTAAAATCAGAGAAAACTCTGGATAGCAAGAAGGAGAAAGGAGTAAGAAAATCAATTTCCGCATAAACACTAATGTGAAGGGAACAGGAAGACGTCACATGAGTGGCTCAGATTTGTCCCACTGTCAGCACAGCACTTGCAACATACGGACTTCCACCATACAATCTCTGTCTATCTCTCTCTCAAAATGAACATATAAGTTGAACTGTTAATTCCAAATGTGACAACACCATCACCACCACCACCACCAGCAGCAGCCACAGTAAGTCACTAAACTGGTTACTTGTTATGGTACAAGCCATCCTAGTTTAGCAGCAAATTGAGCAAAGTAGAAGGTACCCAAGGTACAAATTCAGGAGATGCTAAAAGGAAAAGGCTCTCTCTGGGGACAGTTATCATCACAGCCACCGAAGAAAAGCACAGTATGGAAACGAAGCATTTACAACCAAAATCAACAGAAGAAAATGGCAATGCGCAAAATGGAAAGATAGCTAGATAAATGCAACTAAGCAACAACAGCCTAAACAAAAAAAGAAGAGCGTGGTGTGCAGCATGGAGAGCAGGTGAGCAGCATTCAATGGAGACAATTAATATCATACTGAGAACCACAAAAGGCAAAATTCCATAGAAACCACCCTCCGCCCTCCCTCGCAGCTGTACACACAGGCAACAGACCTCCGTTGGCCGGCCATGCCCCTCACCGGAGTAGGCCACAGACCACGCCCATGGTCCCGAACCCAACCCCAGACTCTGTATCCCAAGCCGCAGCACCCGCAGTTGCCTTAGGGTCCCCCATGTCGATAAAACGAGGCACAGTGGTGCATTAGGCGGACCGACCAATAGAGCGAAGTAGGTCAGCTTCCCTACCTAACACCAGCAGAGAGACCCCATCCTCTCGTAGCTCCGGCCCCCAGGTTGCTAGGCACAGCTGCCTGGCATTGAGGGGGCGGAAATTTGTTCGCATAGTTGCCCCGTGCAGGAATCCACAGGGACTGCATCCAGCCTAAACGTCAATTACAAAGGGAAGGAGGTGGATTCGAGGATTGGGGAGGAGAGCTCAGCTCTCACCTTCCGTTGTCACCATTGAAGCTGGAAGCCAGCCTAAGATGGCAGGCTTGTGCCCCGTTCTAGCTGCACGAGACCGAGCCGCTGCTAGCAGCTTTGCTGAGGTCGCCATGCTTTGCTGTGGTACTGCCTGGTATCTGAGTTTCTGTGGTAACGGAGTGGATAGGAAGGAGGGTGAAGTCACACTGTTGAATCCCATCCAAGAAACCAACCCATGGCAATACATGTTTGACAACACTGCAACAAGAAAAAATCATGTCGAAGAAGCAAAAACTATCATGAAAATAATGAAACAAAACACTGCACCTAAAGGTGAAATCAGCAGAGTATTCCAGTGAGCATAAAGGAGAAAGGAGAAAGAGAATTGATATCATAAGAATGAAACAAGCATGTAAAGGGAACGGGAAGACGTCGCATGAGTAGCTCAGATTTGCCCCCACTGTGTCAACTCAACATATCTCTCTCTCTCTCTCTCTCTCTCTCTCTCTCTCTCAAAATAAACATTTAAGTTGGACTGTTCATTCCAATATGTGATACCGCCATCACCACCACCACGACCAGCAACAATAAGCTACTAAACTGGTTACTTGTCAAGCCATCCTAGTTTAACAGCAAATTGAACAAAGTAGAAAGTACCCAAGGTACAAATTCAGGAGATGCTCAAAGGAAAAAGCTCTCTGTGGGGACAGTTATCATCACAGCCACCGAAGAACAGAGCAGGATGAAAACGAAGCATTTAAAGCCAAAATCAACAGAAGAAAAGATCCTTAAAAACAAAAGGAGTGTTAAAGCATGGAAACTGATAAAGATAGGGTTGTTGATCATTGCCTGTCAAGAGTTTCTTTCAATACCTATTTTCCAATTTAGTCATACAAATATTGACCCAAGTCCCAGGTTCAAATCCGGCAGGAAAGGGAGAGAAGACACCCTTTGAGATCAGGCCAGCATTGGAACAAGAATAGATAAGAAGTTAGACCATCAAACACAAACAGGTCAAGCAAAAGAGCATAAAGAAATAGAATAAAGTAACACATAGATAAGAAAGCAAAACCATGATCAACATTTGGAACCACCAAATGGCATCAAGAGGGCTCAGCTTCGCCTTTGCTCAATCACATTAACACAACCCCCACCATCTCTTGCCGCACAATGCATCCTGTTGTAAGTCGATCTGAGCTGGTTACCACTCATCTGAGTGACCATCCTAGGCACAAAACTACCACAAAAAGGACTAAGTGCACAGGCTTCAAGAGAGAAAAGGGTCAGGTCAAATTTGATACCCAACAGCTGCCTCGATTACTCGAAGGCAGGCTTTCAGAAAAGTTTGAACATCATTGCCCAACACCAGAAATTCAGCTCTTCACTCCACATAAAAATGTACTCATCCATTTAAACATAGATGGCAGACAGACACCATGGCTTCAACAACAACAGCAACAACAACAAAGCCTTCTGTCCCAAGAGAAAAACGAAGATTAAGGTAACACCATTAGAGGTGAAGTAGCATCAAGAGGGCGTAGTTTCGTCCTTGCTCAGAATGTCAGAAGCTAATGTATAAGTGGAGATGCACTGGTTATCACTCGGCTGAATGACCCACCAGTCATCCCATATATATCCCACTGCCCATACAAATGCTAAGAGCAACTCCAACAGTGCCAACAGTTTTTTTTCGAGACTCAGGCCAAAAACAAATTCCGGCAAGGGCCCCAACTCCGGCCGCCACAAACCGCGGACGCGGCACCATCGCCGTGGGTACCTGACGCGACGGCCGCTCCGGAAAATAGTTCGCTCACAAAGCCTCCATATGGTCTAGGGTTTGGGGTCAGGGGGTAAGATCTGTGAAATTCACAGACATGCATGCCTATACACACAGAAAAACGAGAGCGAGAAAATAAACAGAGAATGAAACAATCAATGGCGGCTCAGATACCGCGTCGCCCGACCAAACCCCTAACCGAAAGCCGCATCGTACCCTTCCCCCCCCCCGCCGCCGCCGCCGCGTACCGGCAGCTGCCTGAGCAGGACTGTGCCTGAGGGCCTACAAGCCGATGCGACGCGACGCAGGAAGGGTGGCCCCAGGGGGAAAGCCTGGATCCGAGGCGCCTTCCGATCGGAAGCAGG
>LAPY01001044.1:21773-32165 GCA_000970635.1 Eragrostis tef | reverse complement strand
TAGGGTTAGCTCAATATCTTGTGATTTACTTGATCTATCTAGCTTTGCAGCTTTACCTACTTGCTCTAATTGTTGTACCTGATATACTTGTTGCAATCCTTGCTTGAATCGTTCTAGATTTACCTTTCAAGTTCATCAATTTATTTCGCTGCGCAGGTTTTCAGACTTGTCCGGGTAAACCGGACTAGTCAGCAAGTCGCCGGACTTGTCCGGTTTGTTGCTGATTGTTTTAATTAGCTGTTTTAGGTCCTGTTGCCTATTCACCCTCTCCCCCCCCCTTTAGGCAACTTTCAAGAACAAGCTAGGACTAAGGTTGCTAATTAATCTAAGAGGCTAAGACTAAGTATTGGTATGAACAGGTTCACCATCTCTAGTAAAATACTCCATAAAGGATCCATCCTGCGGTTGATAATAAGATTCAGCGTCACATTCAAGCCATTTTCCTAATCTTCTCGTTCGCAACAGGAATTGGACTTAGTAAATCAAGTTACCAAAGCACAAGATGAAACATCATCCACGTAATTGGAGCAGCACCAACAGGAATTGAATATGAAATCGAAAAGTCTTCAACTGAACTATCGGGTCAAAAAAAAAAACATATAGCAACAAGCAGACGCCCCTAAAGCGTCACCACTTGTTCGTTATGTTTGGCAGACTTTTGGTTGAGTTGATTCTGTAGAGGTGCAAGCCGTTTATATTTCAGTACTCCATCTGTTCAACAGTATCACAACCTTTGTTGAAATCCAAATGGTTTATTTGCCATTTGTTAGCAACGATCATAGAGTAAGCTGTCTCAAAATGACTGTCACATCCCATGGTGAATTTTGTTTGATATACATGGTTTGTCCGCTTAAGTTTTTTTTTTGTCACTTACAGATCGACTATGAGTTGTGAATTTGAGATAAACCATCATGTCCATCTAAAACTCCAAAATCAGGCTGAGATGACATCATCCTAAAAAAAAAGAAATCAGCACAGAAAAAAATACAAAATGAAAGAACTTTTCAAGTAAAATGCAGCAAGCTGTAGCAGCAAGCCCACGCCACTAAAGTATCACTACTTACCCATTATTTTTGGCACGCTTTCGATTAGGCTGGTTCCATATTATTTGAACCCGAAAAGACAAGCCCCTATAAATATATACATTGACTAGCATTTTGCCCGTGCGTTGCTACGGGTGATGAAAATTTCATTGTTTAAGGTTATTAATAAAAAAGTAATTCTTTTAGCTAGCGCAAACTGATCTTACAATGTCTATTTCAGGAAGGTTTAAAGCAAGAATTTCATTTTGATATATTTATTAACATGGTTCCGAAGGAAACAAATGCAAGAAATATCTCTGACAGACACAATATCGTCAAAAGCTACCTACAAAAAATTTATCCCAGAACCATACAAGAATAAAATACTACAATTAAAACAATGCATAGAAAGAAAATGGCATTACTGCTAAAATATGACAAAATTAATTACGTAATTCGTTGAGCAGTTCATTAATACAAAGATATCTATGCATGCCAAATTTAAAGGTTTTTCTGTGCACAGAAATGAATGCATTTGTTTTTCTTTTCATTATGAGAAATTCGTAAAACTATCTACTGGAAAGCATAAGGTTTTGATTGTACCATTGGATAGGTCGCAAGCCAAAAAAAGAGGAAACACAAGGCTTTTGAGAATCAAACCTGGGTCTCCCAAGTGGAGTTCGAACGGACTAACCACTACGACAGACAGTTTCTTGTTTATGAAAGAGATTTAAAATGTATAAGATGTATATGAAACCTACTTGAACTCGGATGATTGAATTCATTTTGAATTTGAATTCGAATTCGTCTTAAACTCGGATGCTGGCAGGACGAACAACCAAAAATTGGGTCAACGATCTCCTTCAGACTTTTTATGTAGCAGAGATAAAAGATGAAAGTTGGGGGTGGCAGGCCGTTTCCTTTCTCTCGCAGTCTTACATGCTTCTCAGGATCCCCGGTTCGAATAAAATAATATATGCACAATAAAAAGAAGACAGATAATGAAATATGGAAAGGAGAATTAATCCCACGAATCTATCCACACTATTATGTGGGCACATGTTTTTTGCTCTTATTGTGGACAAACATATCAACCTCTTTTAAAAACTAAGCTATGCATAATTGACGACTATGTATTAATACCATTGAACCACCAATTTCCTGTGGTCTAAATAGTTGTTTCACGCTTGATTTAATTAAGATATAGTGCTTTGGATTAAATTCTTCATATGTGCAAATAGATAGTCTATGATTAAAGCCTAAGGAGTCTAAGAAACCTCACCGGTCTGCAACCTCCCAGATGCCTCACATGGATCTAGGGCTGGACTATCGAGCCGGCTCAGCTCGGTCTAGCTTGTCAAGATAACGAGCTAAAATGCTGGCTTGGCTTGGCTCGATATGAGCTCGAGCTAGCTCAATGACCCCGTCATCGCTCGCGAAGATACCTACCATATCATCGGGGATATCGTCACACCCTTGAGCACGATGGTGCACCGGACGGGGAGGCAAAGGCCGACGTCACGGAGGTCATCGCGGCCGAGAGGGGACAAAGGTCGGTGATGTGGAGAAACTACGGAGGAAGGCTGGCGGCACTGTTTGCGAGGGAGCCGACGCCAATGCACTGGGGGAATAGGAGGAGGGACAAGTACTGCGACGGGTGAAGGAGGCGCTAGCAGCCTCGCGGAGCTCCTTCGGGTAAGCTCGCAAGTGGGTGGCGAGGAAGCAGGGCGACTAGCCAGTGAGGCAGGCAGCGCAGTGGGGACTGGAAGGAGGCAAGATGCGGTGGCGGCACGATTCGGGAAAAAGATAAGATGTGAGAAGGGAGGAGAGGTGTTGGACCTTGCTCCGGTCGACATGCTTGTTTAGCTCGAGAGGGAGGAGATGACCAACTCCTGCTAGAACTTGCTGGCTCGTTTGGCTCGCGAGCAGCGCGCGAGCCAGTTCGAGCCGGCTCGTTGAACATAATGAGCTAGAAACCTAGCTCGGCTGCCGAGCCGAGCCAAGCCAGTCGCGAGCCGAGCCGAGCCAGCGAGCCACGAGCTTTTCGTCCAACCCTACATGGATCCAGGACCATAATAGTTGCACTATTCAAAAATAGGTTATTTGGCGAAACATTCGAAGGTATATTAGTAATGGTGGACCACATAAAAAGCGTTACAATTCAATGCAGTCAAGAGCTTTCATGTATCAGAACAATATATATAACATTGAGATTCCACCATTGTAGGCTCACTCCACTATATATGATCTCCCAGATGCCAGTGTCTTCTTCTAATTTTTTTGATGATTTCTTGGATCAATTATGCTCAGATGTTGGGGATGGGAGGTATTGGGCTGTGCGACTCTGGTGCAGGTGTAATGGATAGTTTATTACATAACTACACTCTCTCTTTTTTCCTTCACAACTCTGGTGCATGAGCACTAGATAGTATATTACATCACTTTGTGCGGTGGCCAGCTTGCAGTTACAGGCTGAGTACGAAAGAGCTCTTTGTGAGGTGGGCTGCTTGCAGTAGTGGAGGCTTAAAAAATATAATAACAATGTAACAGTTATTTTTATAATGAAGGTTTAATTCTAGATCTGTGCTTAATCAATGTCTAAAGAAAAGTTGCTCAAGTTCATCAAACTTACGCTTGTTCTCGGCCTCTTTTAGTGACAAGTATATTAGATAATACAATTTATATTAACACTTATAAACATCCAATTTAGTTATCTGATACTTACAAACTTTTCTCAAAACCTATATTTTACTCTATGAAACACCGGTCTAGAGAGGATTTGTGAAACATCCACGATCACCTTGCCTAAATTATCACATAATTATATATTTTCTACAAACAAGTACAACTAGAATACATATCCAGCGGAACAATCCATGTCAAGGGACACACAAGGTGACAACACTGCAACCTCCAACAATAGTAAGTACAATGCAAAGTGTGTGATTCATGAAAGAAGAACTGCCGCCATCAGCATGCAGAGTGTTTCGTTTTCAACCAGTGGCGTATCTAGGCCCATGGGTTAGCGTGGTCCAGCAAAGAGGAAAATGAAAATTTTCCTGTCCCCGAAGCACTATAACAACACTACTACTTCTCCTACTGTATTACGTAAAAAAAACACTATTGTTTAAAATACCAGTTGGGCCGGATTTTAGGATGGGCCATGACCAACTGTGGCATCCACCTGGATACGCCCCTCTTTTCAACGGGGAAATATTTGGTGCAATAGGCTTATTTGGTGTAATTTGTGCAACAGCCCGCCTGAGCGTCTGATCCGCATCCGGCGTTGCATATATTGTCCAGGGGAATCCCACGATCCACTTAATCTCTTTTTCACAAAACCCCTTGTGAAAATCGTTTTACTCGGCTTTAACTCCCTAATTACCGATCAAAATCCCTCTTTGAATCCGTTAGGCACGTCATCCTCCCTGATCCTGATCGTCCTCCATGACGGTCCCGACTCCATTCGCCTTCCTCAGGAATCAGGATTGATGAATCGTGCTGCCAATGCAATTCCAATAGGGATGGCCCCTGGGTTTAGGGTACCTCGCACCCGTCGATACCCAAGTCTACGTCAATCGGCGCCAATGTTTGCCGGCTTCCTCATCTTCTGTATCGACATTCATACTGATGTCCTCGGCCACCGTAGCTTTTTTTGTCAGTCCCCATATCTCAATTTTGAGCCAAGATCCACCCAAGAGTCTGCATCATCGTTCTGTTCCTTGGTCACAAGTTCGCTATTATGTTCATCGACGACTGTGGCAATGCAGTTCAATACGGCGCGGTGTGTGGCTACATCATTCACATCCACAGAGCCTGCAGGAAAAAAAAAACTGCTATTCGACAACTAGCAGCAAGCAGCTCGATCTGTACCTGGCCGCAACTAAGTTTCAGTCTATAAGCATGATAAAAAATCCTTTACAAAGCTTACGCACCATAGCTTCAGAATTAGAAGTTCCGTTGAAAGGAAAAGAAAGTGAGGAATGAAATACTTTCATTGTTACTAGCTTCACACAATACATGGTTCGTTGTCCCAACTGAAATTTGATTTACGCACAAACTTCACGCCAAGAGGTACACTTCAGACCAAACTGAAAGGCTTCATATTAACAATAGGAAAATTAAGAGATGGTTTAGGTCTGGAAATTCGAGGCTTCCCAGAGACTTCAGCAGACTTCCGTGAGAACGCTACTGTCCATGCCGTGCGATCTGATATTGGCGCTGCATGTCTTGCGATCATGCCAGGTTTTCACTGTCAAAAATCATGAAAGTGAGGGAAAACAAGCCGCAACCCAGTGTTGGTGGCTTCATTGACGGAGCACCCACAGGCTGGTGCGTCCTTGCTGAGACCGTGTCGTCGTTGCCATAGAGGTAGAGAAGACCCGGGCCCAGGCCGAGTGGTGTAGTTGCTGAGAGAGCCGGCGGCGGGCGATGGACCCCGATCACGGAGGACGGGTACTACCTATTGACACCGAGTAAAGGGATTTTTGTGGGGGTGTTTGTGAAAAAGAGATTGAGTGGATCGGGGGACTCCTTTGGGCAACAGATTGAACGCTAGATGCGGATCGGACGGCCAGACGGGCTGTTTGCAAAGATTGCACAGAATAACTCTATTGCACCCAATATTTCCCCCTTTTCAACAGGTCTGCATCAGATTCGGCTTCTGATTGCCCTGGAAGTAACAAGAAAATGGATGTTTCCATCAGGGGTTGCAGGCTAGCAGCAAGAAACACTTATTTGAAGGCAGACGATCACCATCAACAAGAAGTTTATTGATTGACTATAAAAATTCCAGACTTATTGCCAAACAGTAGCTGCAAGAGTGAGCTAATCCATGGACTATGATATTTCTGAAGATAACAGAAATTAAAAACACTGAAAAGAACAAGTAGCGAGAATAAATTTGACCGTGCAAGAATGCTGAAAGATTACCCTTGGGCATGACGATCAAAATTTCCACCTTGAGCCCAGACACTACCTTGATCCCAAACGTTTCTCACACCTTGCCAACAGCTTCAGGTGTACCAGTTCTTTAATACTAAATTTTTACGGAGACAGGTCTATGAGAATGAACAATGAAAATCAATCCGTGAATGTTACAAACATGGAAATGGTCTTCTTAGCGAAAGGTTATTCTTATATTGAAAATAATACTTCTTAGCTAGCCTAAAGAGATTAATGGTAATTCTTAGCTATACATGAAAAGAAAATAGATTATTATTACTGGCATTAAAACTTGTCGGGCCTCTCCTAGTTACAAACACTGTCTTCATCGATGGATCGACTTGATGCACATGGAGATGAGAAAAAAATAGCTGCATACAGTGAAGAAAAAACTGGTGCTAGAAGAACATGACATGACCATAAACTGAATATCCTTGTGGGCTGAAAGCTGTTGAGGAATATCGAAAAACCAAAAGGAAATTAGTTTGTTGGAATAGATTGAACTTTCACAGACCAATATTGAATGATTCATTTTATTAAAAAATCAAAACAAAATCTGCTCTTTGTTTTGAAAAACAAACTCTGTGAGAAGTATCAGCAGATAACGATTTCATGGAATTTATGAAAAATAGTATATTTTATTTGCACGAATTGAACATTGAGATATTATTGTTCCTTAAATGTTGAAAATGTAGAATGTTTGGTTTTATTTTGTTATATATGAATTATAATAAGCAACATCATAACACTAGCTGAAGGCACCAGTGCGTTGGAGATGTTACTACCAGGATTCGATTCCGGTAGGCAAGCATGATGAAAGGGGCAAAAAGGCAAAAACCATATACTACCGTGACATTCCTTTTATATGGAGTTTACTTGTAGCTAGTAGCGCTAGTCCTTGTTGCGGGCTTCATTGACCAATTTGTTGTGTCGGCTCCGATGTGCTCCTTCGATCCTAGAATATAATTGGCTTTCTAGATGCTATGAATCTGAACAAAGCACACGTCTAGATTTATAAAACATATATTTATGAATTAGATATTCAAAAAAGTATCTAAAATATCAATTAAACTGAGACGGAAAGAACAAAAATAGATATATGAAACTATATATTTTAGCAGAGTTGACTTGCTTCCAAGAGAACAAACACCTGGCGACTTGAAAACACTATGCACAAGGTTTCATTCAATTTTATTGCCACGTGCTCTACAGATGATACGCAAGGTTTGTAAAGGCTTGACAGGCTTCAGATTATAAAAATACGGCTTCTGCACCTGAGACAAAATAGCTTCTCTGGCTTATTCTAAATATCAAACTTCACAAACCTACCAAAACTTTGGCTTTAGTCACAAAAATCTACCAACTATAGTGCTTAAAACCGCCAATAATTTGGGAGTTCTGTTTCACTACAAGAAAAAGGCCTTCTAACCATGTTTCGGTAGTTGCGCTTTTGTAAACATAAATACACCATCACGTTATTAGATACGCTTAAAATATTATTAGTCAAAAAGATATGTTTCTCACATGCTTTTGACCATCAATAGCTCTCTAGAAACGCTTCCTGACACACTATTGAGAAATGATATGGTATTAGACACGCTCTTACCCATCATTACTCCTCTAAAGACGCTTTTTGACATGCTATTTAGAACACCTCCAAGTAACACGATATTATACACGCTTCATTCGTTAGTATCTCACACAAAACACTTTTTGAGTCGTTATTGAGAACGCGTCGAAGAGGTAGACATGCTTTAACCGTATTTAGTCTCATATAAAATATTTCTTGACACGTTATCAGTAATGATAGAGACGTTAAAGAGCATGAGTTGAAATAAATATATCTCTCATTCTAGTTGTAATTGCGTGTGAGATGAATTGGTTAAGTGAGTTCGCGAGAGATAAAGAGGTCACCAGTTCAAGTCCTATGAATAGCAAATAAAAAACTCTTCCTGGCATAGGAGGGTGGTAGGAAAATTGTTTCTTCCTGGCAACGTTGTGTAACAACGCTTTTTCATATAAAACGTGGCTAACTTAATAGACACGTAAGATAAGTGTAACTATAAAAGTGTGTCTAAGTATGTAAACATGCATCTAATGTCTCTATGAATTGTGTTATATCTGTTAGACATGCTTTTGAAATCCGTATCTACACATACTTGACACGGCCCATGCGAAGACACCTCGGACACGCTTTATGAAAGTGTATCTATGTTCCATTAGCACCACAATAAACGTATCTAGTCCACAAATAAGGCGTGTCTACAGGGACTTTTTCTTGTAGTGACATGTAGTGAACTTTTGATGGTCTAAGGCCTTGTTTGCTTCCCACCCAGATTATATAATCCGGCTTATATAATCTATAAGCAGAGCAACCTATTGGATTATGATAATTTGGCCTGTAAATTGCTATAGGTCATAATCTGAGACATGTTTGTCTCACCTTATTATAGATTATATGAGTCAAATTCTAAATTCTCTATGGGAAACAAATAGGGCCTATGGCACACCCTTTTGGTGGAATATTACATATTACAAAAACCTTTCTGCATGGATAAAAACTGAGAACTTGGGTGGCTGTTTTTGGATGGTGTGTGAGATGAGTTGGTTAAGTGAGTTCGCGAGAGATAAAGAGGTCACGAGTTCAAGTCCTATGAATAGCAAATAAAAAACTCTTCCTGGCATAGGAGGGTGGTAGGAAAATTGTTTCTTCCTGGCAACGTTGTGTAACAACGCTTTTTCATATAAAACGTGGCTAACTTAATAGACACGTAAGATAAGTGTAACTATAAAAGTGTGTCTAAGTATGTAAACATGCATCTAATGTCTCTATGAATTGTGTTATATCTGTTAGACATGCTTTTGAAATCCGTATCTACACATACTTGACACGGCCCATGCGAAGACACCTCGGACACGCTTTATGAAAGTGTATCTATGTTCCATTAGCACCACAATAAACGTATCTAGTCCACAAATAAGACGTGTCTACAGGGACTTTTTTTTGTAGTGTTTTAAGATACCATTATATTTTTAACTCATACCGTATTTCATACTCTGGTCCCACATGTAAGTTGCATAGTAAAAATCCGAGACCGTACGAATTTGATGGATGAGTATGCAGCTGCCATGTAGGACCAGATTATGAAATACGGTATGAGTTAAAAATATGGTGATTTCTTGAAACAAGACCCAAATTATCGGTAGGTTTGTGAAACATGCACTGTACTTGGTGGATTTGTGACTATAAAGCCATAGTTTTGATGGCTTTGTGAAATTTACTCTATTCCAAATTATCTGTCAAACTAACTTATTCAGTCAAGCTGTTTGGCAAAACATTTTATCGTGATGGTTTTTTTAAAATAGATTATGCATATTAATGACTGCAGTACCCCTAAAATTAAAGCTTCGTTTGTCCACACCCTGTGTATCGTATTAAAATAAAAATAAGTGTGGAAAATAATTTAAATATAAGTAAATTACTACTAACAATATCAAGTTTGATTTTTTTTTTAAAAATAATTTGCAAAATATAGTTAAGTGTAGTCTATTTTAATTGAAGACCTCGTCGCAACGATCGCAGCGGTGTAGTCGGTTTGCAATTCGGACATTCGATTTGTAATCTATACATTTTTTAAATAAATCGCCTGTCAGTCAGAATTCACGAAAAATTAGAAATTGTTGCTTCTGCGTCCACGTTGAAACACATAATGGATTCTATCTGTTTTTCGCCCAAATCCGTTTTAGTTGTGCATCTAATTGGCATTTTTTCTTCAGAAGCATAAGCACATGAACTAATTCATTTTGACTCGTAACACAGGAACTGCGAAACGGGCACTAATTCAAATGAACAATTGTGGCAAATGTCAATTTGGACTCGTAACACAGGAAAACAAAATAGAAGACGGCACTTTGACTGGTGATATTATGCTTCCGATGTGATTGAAGAATGCATTCAGGAGACTACTACGCACTGTGATTTGTGGGTGTGATCGAATGTTTCTTCTTTTTTGAACGGTATGTGATCACAAGACTACCTAGGTTCGGCGGTTATTATTTTCTGAAAAAAAGGTGAGTCACGGCACGGCCCGAAAGTAATTACGTGCCGTATCGGCCCAAAATTTAAACGGGCCGGGCTTTTTTGTGCTCGGGCCGTGCCGGGCCGGGCCGCCTATTTGGCCATCACTAGGTGACTAACTGCAAAACAAGGCCTCCACGGGCTGCCTGAGGCCAAACGGCCCGTCGCACCTCTCCTATTGGCGGGAAAAACTGCCTCACTCTCGCGCCTCTTCTCATTCCTCCCGCTAAATATCTCTCTGTTCCTCTCTTTCCCCGAGCGAAACCGCACCGATTCCAAGGAGAGGAGAGCCGACCAACCATCAAGCGATGGCTCCCAAGCGCAAGTCCCCGGCGGCGGCGGCGGCTG
>LAPY01001043.1:99084-116437 GCA_000970635.1 Eragrostis tef | reverse complement strand
CCGCCGCCATCGCCGCGCACGCGCCTCGCAGGAGGATCTCCCTCCTCACCGACGGCGGCAGCCCTGCCGCGGCCATTGCTCCTCGACGCCGCGATCAGACTTTGACCCTCGTCGCGGCGTGCTTGTGCGTGCGCTCTCCACACTAGTCCGCTCGCTGGCCTTCGTTTCCTTGGGGAAACAGAGCAGCGTTTTTATAGACGCAAAGCCTGGAAGATTTGGAAGGTGTCCAGCTTTCCCGGGGTGTTTTAATCACCTTGACCCAATTGCACACGGGCATTTTATTATTATTTTTTTCAATCACCACCTGTTGTCTAGCCCAAACTTGTGGCAGCTCATGTGAGCTCTACACATGGGTCAGTTACTTATTGCGACTCAATCAGAGTTTACTTGTTTTTAATATATTTTTGAAGGATTTTTCCAGCTTCCTTTTTTTTGAAGCAAACTGGAGGGGCAGGCCCATACAACATTTATTGATTATACTGATTATAAATAAAGTAGAAAGGTCCAGGCAAAAGTACAGACCAAGATGGCCAAAAAAATAAGAAAGACAAAAATCCAAAGGAAAAAACTAACACTAGAGATTATCCCCAAATTTGTATCCATTCTTGTAATGGTTGTGCATGCCTTGCTTTAGCTCTATGGTTAACCATCCTGAGCTCTGCAAAAAATTTCCTGATACAGTTATCCACTGTGAGATCAACTTGATTAAAGATCCAATCATTCCTTGTTGTCCAAATACTCCAGCACATTAGAATTACGATCTCCATACAGCATGGTACTGAGAGCCTCTTCAAATACTTGACCAGTTGCAGCTGATTGAGATGCTGGGGAATATTGATACCAATTCGATGCCAAGCTGCCTTCGCAAAGTTGCATTTCATAAATAGGTGTCTGAGTGTTTCCTCCCGTTGCCATAAGCACAACTCACATACATATGATTCCAGATGCATTTTCCTTCTCTTAAGTCTTCCTTCGATTTCCACATTCCAATCAGACCAAAAAGCAGACTCTCATTGCTTTCACTCGTAAAAGCCTGAATATTGCATTGGCAAGAAAATTGAAGCCTGAATATATGTCTACACTGCATGAGCATCTTAATGTCCTACTGTTGTAAGCAACCCAAATAAAGGAAACAATATTGGCTACCATGCTATAAATTTATTGTGCAGTTCCCCTATTTCGAGATGGCTAATTATTCATGAATTCTTATACGAATTGTGGTCCATATAGGGCTCACAAAAAAGAGAGAAAAAAAAGAAACTTGGGCCATGCTGAGAATGTAAGCATGTCGGGTAAGGCAGTGTAGCCATCAAAATTATGCACTAGTGTAATTATCCTGCAGGTCTTCACATTGACAGTACCATGAGGCTCACTACAGCTGCAGCTAGGAGCGTCAATTCGCATAAAAGCCTCAACCACATGGAATGCGACCTGTTGCCGCTCTAACTTAAATTTATATAAAAAATGCTGATCTGACATCAAAGCGAAAAGAAAACTAGTTCGACAAGCATGTAATGCGTTTTTATTTGCAGCTACTAAAGAACAAAAACATGAATTTAAATCAGCCGATTCATCTGGTTGGTCCTTTTCATTTATTAATATGTGGAATTTCAGAGACTGATTTTAATCGGTTTTGTATTTGGGCTATGGCTCACCTTTTTCTTTCAGGGGTCCCCATGTTTGGCTGTTTTGCTTATACTTTGCACAAAGAAAACCTGGTAAAATGAAATGTGATGTAAATTGGTGACTGGCAAATGAAACTTGAGCTTAGTTGGCACAGGGCCCGGATGCCATCATTTCGGTCAACGTCAATCCCAAAAGTTCACTGTAGGGTTTTCCTAGAAGAAAATTCAGGACACCTTGAATCCAAATCACCGTTTATATAAAAATAATTGCCAAACGATCATGTCCAGTTGCGTGATGCTAACGTTGGCTGTTGACCTCATCCGATGACAGCTCCGTGAATCCATAGACTTAAAAGGTTTACCTGTCCATTTAACTCTTTAATAGCTTCTGACTCCATTACTGACACATAGGAATAAGGATTGCAAAGATGACTGAGAGGAAAAGGCACAACGAGAAAGCATAAATTATTGATGGTCCAACCACCAATGCAAGATATGGCAACCTAATCACTGAATTGCCAACATAACAGTACAAGTGTATTAAGTGTAGCACTGTTTTTATAAAACAGCGAGTTACGAAACATAAGTATTATAAGCAAGGTGGGATACATCATCATGCAGATACTTCTCTTTGAACTAATTCGTAAGTGTTATAAGCAAGGTGGGATAGCCATTTCACAATGTTGTAATATTATCACAAAAGATAAAGGGCAGAAAAGAACAAGATACACACACAGATACAGTTGAGTACTATGCTAAAATTAGCAGGAGCTATATTACACAAGCAAATGAGATACATATTTTACAAGGTATCAGAGCTAATCGTTGTAATTTTCAGAAATTTGTGTCTAGGGAAACCAGGGTGGATTGAGAGCCAAATAACAAATTTACAGCATCAACATCTAACTGTGATCAGCAAAAGCGACTGTGTTAATCCTCCAACTCAACAAGCTGTGCTCTTCTCTCAGCGGCTTTCTTCCTGACGAAAATTCCCCACCTCATAGCTGCCTTTATCTTGAGCCACCCAACGACAGCTTTGCCAGACGAATGGCTACGCTCGCTTTCTAAACCAAGGCTTGGCAAGGGAGAAGGCATGTACGACTGGAAGTTGAACGTATCATCTGGCAAACTGCTAGAAGCTCCACCCATACTAAAGACCCTAAGCAGCTGCTGCATATCTTCACTCTCAAGCATTTGGTGGCTTTTGAGGCGGATATCTTCAGTGAAATCATCAGGATACTGATTTTCACGATTTCTAGGCCAATCAACATAACCAACGTTTGCTGGCTCAATTGATTGAGAAATTACTTGCTGTAATGGGCCCAGGTCCAGACCCATCGCATCATTTCCATTTTCTTGATTAACAGACCCCGTCAGCATGTTGGGTGGTAAAAATGAAAAGGTGTCGTCGTATGGCAGGCTGACATTGGCAGATGTACTTTGAACCTCAGCTGCACGCTCTGTAGACTTGTTGGCATCATAATTTATGGAATCTCTTGCGCCTGAAATAAATTAAAGAGCATAAGGTTTCAAAGACTCATCTAAGTTGCCAACTTGCCATTACTTATTTTGCATGCACTGTAGCTCGTAACAAATGCAATGTTCTTTTCTTGTGTATCAGCAAAATATAGTGTTTCAATAAAATTGACCCAATTTACAAGCTGAAATATGAAAACGAAAACATAGGAAATGGTATCAAAGCTTCAGATGTTACCTGCTTGTAATGATCCTGGCATGCTTGTCGAAGAAATGTGCTGTTCGTATGAAGCAGAACTCACACGAGGATGATGTGTCTCAGCTTGACCACTGGATGTAGCCTTTTTCTTTGGTTTAGGGTTTAAGAGAGCTTTACCATCATATTCAATGACATACATCCAATTATCATATGCTTTCTTTACCAATGCATCAGCAAACAGCTGTAAAGAACAATGAGGTTCTAAGTTTCTTTATTTTTTTGTTAAAAAAAATTCTCTCCTACAGCTCATCATGCCGCTGGAGGGAGAGATCATAAGGCAGTTAATCAAATGGAAGCTTTCGACATCCTAAGAAATCACTACAAGCTTATACATCTCAAGAACAACTGCAGTCTACAAATGACCAGAAGTTGGAGACTACTATTGACAGATTGAGTAAATCAGTCATGACAAGAACCTTCTCAATGGTAAACCTCTGGATGAAAAATGTTGACGTTAGGACATGGTCATTAGTTTCAATTTGAGCTAATAATCACATCCTATTGACCAAAAAAGCCACCAAATAGTATGCTGATGTCTTCTGTACCAAAATAAGAGTTCTAGACAACAAACTCTATCTACGCATCATCAGAGTGTCTGAAGAAATCTAGATTCGAGATCAATGAAAATAATATGAATTTTGCAGTAATAACTATTGACATTTCAGTACTTAATTGAACAAATTCTAACAGCATTAACTTGGAAATTTTCAAAAGATAGCATTTACTTGCATTAGAGCAGGCAAACCTGAATGAAAACAACATTTTATTTTAATTTTGGTACACAACTAGACAGTTCTGTTTTTTGTCAATAAATTCGATATATGCAAAAATACTAACCTTTTGGCTATCATCAAGGCCCTCAGATGAATAGAACTGCTCGCCAGAAATCAACCCACAGAATGCATAGATGTTGTTGAAAATAGCACCAACAGCACTGCTCTCATCGGAATAGTATATGTAGTACTTTCCACTTAATACGCAAGTCTTTGCATGTTCCACAAGGGCTTCCCACATCTTGTTGGACATACCACTTCCAAGTATCTATCATTACAGAGTAACAGTTCAGAAGATTCAACTCAACTGTACGAAATAAAGTGCCTTCATATAATGAGAACTTACACCACGCAACTTCTGTGGGTCCCGAACCACAAGTCTAAGGAAATCTTCAACTGAAGATATTCCAGCTTTGTTCAGCCTCTTATGGAATGATCCATCCTTTCCTATTTTCTCCAACCTCCATACTTCATCTTTCAGTTTAGGTGGATAGTGCTTCTTGTACACTGAGAAATGAAATTCAAATAGTGCAGATATGTCAATATCTTGTACACTAAAAACATATGCGGATAATTTTTTGACTTACATTCTCCTCTGTGATCCTTAACCATAAAGGCTTCAGTTTTTGCTTCACGGATGCGAACACCCTCACAAAACCCCGAGGCAATCTTCAAACCAAGCCTGAATTTCCTACTCCTTATCCAGCTAGAGTTATCTGTGAATGTAAGCTCCCCAATTGTGCCGACACCTTCTTTTAGTGTGACCTGTAGATCACCAGTCAGAATAGGTCGCTTTCCCTCACGCTCCTTTACTAGATGACTTTCAAACTCTTCTCCTGTCCAACCCTCCTCATCTTCATTGTTGAAATCACCTTCAAGAACAACAATATCGAGTTTGGCAGACGACTCTGGCCCAGAAGATACAACACAACCCGTGCCGGCATCAAACAAAACAACATGAATTGCAGCTCCTTGCTCCCCTTCCACTTTTCCTCCAGTAAAAAGGGGAAGTGACAGCCTTGTCCTGAACTGGAGCTGCAGATTTCTTCCATCAGGACCTTCAATTCTCTTTGGGGAAGACCTGTAAATTTATCAGCCAATAGCAAAACAATTAGCATGGTCAGAACAAGCTTTAAAGTAGATCTGCTTGATTTTTTAAGAGCTAACCTAGTATGGCAAGCGAAGTCAGATGCCTATCCTTAAATAGGTTGCACGAATAGAAGATTCATGAAAGAACCAAGACTTTGGTCAAAATAATAATATTTAATAATTAATCATTCAAATGATACCCGAATCAATAGAAATGCAGAAATAGTTGGTCTTTTGGCATGTAAATGTGAATACTAAAGGGGATATATCAGCGTTAGAAATGGTAAGGGGGTGGTATGGCAGCTTTCTTCCAAAACAGGAATGAAACATCCTATCACACAGGGAACTTCAATTTTCAAATCCACCTGACATGTCAGGTAGTCTATTGCCGTGGGTAAAGTTCACTAGTTAATTTGAATACTAAGCGGTTGAATTGATAGGCTCACACATGAAGATTGAACAACCAATGCAACAGGTGACTAAAGAATATAGAAAGGACTACCTTCCGGTGATTGCTGCAGGACCAAGCCTGCCAAGTGCACGCTCCACTTCTTCACTGACCTGGCAAGTACATAAAGCTACTGTCAAAAGTAAATCTTAAATTAAATACCCCAAAAGAACGGAGCATTAATATTGAACAGACATTTGATAATTCAATAAAGGATGGCGGGACTTTGCATGATAGTTAATCAGATTGTTCTTACCACTCTTCGAAGAATTGGTTCCAACGATGAGCAGAGCCTCTGCAGACTGTCCATCTTCAACGCCTCAACAATAACACTGCATAGAATAAGAGAGAATATTCATGAATAGAGCTAAAAGTTGAGATTCACAATTCATTATGTCAATACATGTAGTCAAATAAGTTGCCAAGCTTATAGCTACAACTGAACGAGGAAGAAAACCATAATCTTCGGCAAAACAATACTAAAGGTTAAAGCTGTATTCTTACTAATTCTTCTACAATAATTCATGGTTCTATATATACTAATACCGCATCACTACATGGCTGCATAGGTTACAAATGATCAAGGTACTATCCACTAAAATCACTGATTCAGGACATGCCTCCCTACAAGAACGCTGGACACAGATCCTTTGAGTAATCAAATAAACATGGGGAAGTAACTAATTTCGCCCTGACCTGAAAGCTCAGTCATCACAGCAATGCTTATATCTTCCAAAGAACAAGAAGATAAATTGTTTGACATTAGCATTAGATTGCATCCTCTGATTGGATAAGGTTGCACTATTAATGACATCATGCTATACATCTTCTCGAACTTATTGCATACAGAATCTTAAGTTGGAAAAAATATGAAAATAACAATCCAAATTCCAGTTCAGCATTCCAATTTACCAAACTTACAAAGAAATTCTTAACAGTCATTTCCGCAGTTTAACGCTGGTGTCAGCACTAATCAGTAAGCGGTGGAGAAACTTCAGAATTCATACCACCCAAAAAAGGGGATACAAATAAATTCCCAAGGTTGTAGTTCGACACAGCGAAAACATGTCTTAATCGTTTATATACAACATACGGGACCATTTCAACAAAATACAAATACCCAAATTACAGAACACACCGCTGTCCACAGTAACTTTATAACTTCGACCAAGAAATACCCAACCCCAGCTGTCAATTGTATAGAGCTAGGCATGGTACTCTAACTATCATTTCCCAAGCGCGCAAGCGCAACTAATTCCGCAGCTGGTCAAACACAAGCACATCATGAAAACGAAGACAAGCAACAGCGCAATCCCGACGATTTCTCACCTGGCCAGAGCCGGAGGCCGCGCCCTCTTGGCCTCGGGGCGCCCATCGCCGCTTCCTCCGGCGGCCTCGAGCCCGCGCTTCTTCTCCATCGACGTCACGGGTCCCTGACTCCCTGAGCCGGTACCCCCCACAAATCTGCACCGAATTTGGAGAAAGTAGCGTCAGATTCCGCCCGATTTTCACCTCTTTGTTATTCGATAAGCCTGACGAATCAAATTCGGATGGAGGATGAAATTTTCTGACCTGGTTCGGACGCCGGGATCGGAGACGAGAGGATGAGATCGCTGGGGAGGGAAGGGAGGGAACGCGAGACAGGGCAATGTGTAGGGGGAATGAACGGTATAATATTACTATAGAAATTTGACACTTGACCATTATCGATACACTTAAGGAGAAACTAAATGACATTTGGGACCCATGTTGTATTCTGTTCGCTGGTCCCACCGTCGTTGCTCATACCAGGCGTGAGTATACTATCGAAGAGGTGCAAAACTGAAAGCGGAGCGGCACATTGCGGGTCCCACAGTGAGAGTGACGTCGCCATTTGGTTGGGTGACGTGATCTCGGCCCACGTTAATATCTAAAGCCCGACGTGATTAGCGAGCACGACGCTCCGGTCCACGTAGGGCGGCGTGATCTTTTTGCAGCGGAAGGAGATGATAATGATTACCATACGGAGCAGATGCAAAAGGACACTGTACCTGCTGCAGACACACTGTAGCGGCTGCAAAAGAAATAACTGAAACGGCGAACAGGTGAACAGACTGGATCCATATCTATGATGGGATTTTGAATCTTCCCCATACCCAGACGGGTGATAGGTATCCAATAGGTGAACCATACCCATCAATCTGTAGCATGATAAAGAGAACGGAGAGAAGGAGATAAATCTAGTCATGTTATTTCATCGAGATTGTTTACAACCAGTGATGATACTATCATCTCCAACCTCTAACGTCCACAGCTATGTCTTGCTTTGAATGAGTTATGAGATAATAGAGATGTGATAACATGGATGACTACTGTAATGTGGGGACAACAATCAAAATTGAGTATAGGATTTTTTTTTAAAAAAAATATTTGATTCCTTTAACACTAGATCTATTTATATATATTGTATACTTAAATCTACATGTTCAAAAAATTATGAAGACCCGAAGGTAAATGGTATGAAGTATAAGGAAACATCCATACCATGTATCTAATGAGTAACAAAAAGACTCACGAACAAACTCATAGAGAAAGAAAAGAGTCCCAAACCTATACCTTTATAGAATAAGAACTCATCAGTTTCAGTTTTGGGGTTATGGTTATCCACTGCCATCCGTAATTGGTTCTCTAATGACTCGTAGACTTAGGCTTTGTTTGGATGCACCTTCTAAACTTTTAGCTGTCTAATTTTAGTCGCTTTACATTCAAACATGATTTTTTAAAATCTTCTAAATTTTTAGCCCACTTCCTTCTAAACTTTTAGCTCTTAGTCACCTTAAAGCTACTAAAATTGACTAAACATATAGAAAAAAGTAAGAAGCACATAAAAAAGGCAAAAAAAGTACAGACATTAGTTAGAGATCCAAACCAGTACCTTATAAAATTAGTTGGCTAAAAAATTAGTTGTCTAATGTTTTAGTTGACTAAAATTAGCTGGCTAAGGCCAGGTACAATGAAGCTGTCTATGAGACCGCCTCATACATGCCATGTAATCTTCAGACTGCTTATCAGACAACAGATACAATGGCTGATTGTTTTAGTTGTCTAAGTAGAAATAGCATCTTTCTTTAATTTATGAATGAGAAAAAAAATGTTTTTGAGTTGCATGACAACTACAAGTCAGTACAATGATGTGTAAGTTGTCTCATGCTCCTAAATTTTAGCGTTTGAGGTGATTATCTTGCAAAACAACCACCTCTTTTTTTTCCTCTCTCTGTTTCACTTTATCAAAAATCTTACTTAACGTTGCATGAGACGGTCTATAAGACTGCTTACGTGTAACATTGTACCTGAAAGATCCAAACAGGGCCTTGAGGATCACCAGTGTTGACCTTTTTCGCCTCATTTATCCACATCAGTCTCCCTGTCAGGCGGGCCCACCGCCTAAGGATCAGATCAAGCCGACCCAACCCAGCTCCATGCGATGTAGGCCACCGCGCGACATGGGCGTCAACGAAATCCGACCGCTCCCCAGCACTGCTCGGTCGCCTCCGCCTCCGCCTCCCCACCATCCCGCGGACGTCACCATGTCCGGTGGCGCCGCCACCTCCGTATTCCTCGGCGTCGACGTCGGTACAGGCAGCGCTCGCGCAGGTTAGCTCTGCTACACTAGCACAATAGTATTCTGAAAATCCCTTCCTCCCTGTTTACCTTTTCTCTTTTTTGTTTTCAACTGTCATCGCGAGTAGCTGCATAACTGTCGCTGGTTTGATCCTTTCTCAGTAAGCGAGTTTAACTGCTTTTATCACAGATTAGCCGTTGCAGTACGAGTAATCTACCATTTTTTGTGGAGTATCTGGACTCCAAGTTATTAGCTGTCCAGTGATGAACGAAATGGTAGTTCAGAAATCATGATTCACGGAAAATATTTTTTATTAGTTGTTCCGTAGGAGAGTAATTCAGGTATATATAATATCCGTATACAAAATTCGCATGAAACTTGACATGCTCGAAACTTATGAAAATTACTGTTTCAGTTCATGTAGGCATAGCAGGTAACTAAGGTTAGTGTTGTAACATGTTTGTCGTCTTTTGTTTCAGGTATCTTTGATGATAAGGGCAAGTTGCTGGGGTCGGCAAGCAGTCCTATCCAGATATGGAAAGAGAAAGACTGTATTGAGGTTGAGTACGGTTCTTAAACGTGCAATGTATTGCATGATTGGTGCAAGCATTAGGCACTGTTTTACTGTGTTCTGTTTTATGTGCAGCAATCATCAACGGATATCTGGCATGCAGTTTGTGCTGCGGTGAAATCTGCTTGCTCTCTGGCCAATGTTGCTCCTGAAGCAGTTGTCGGCCTTGGCTTTGCCGCTACTTGTTCCCTTGGTTTGCCCTGATCTCCGTAATTCTTTTTTGTTGATGTAGAATGAGAGTTTTTTTTTTGGTCCTTTGGTGCCTAGGATTTTACTATTTGATGAAACTGGATGTTGCTTGCAGTTGCTGTTGATGCCGATGGTTCCCCTGTTTCGGTTTCTTGGAGTGGCGATACAAGGAGGAACATCATTGTGTGGATGGACCACAGAGCTGTGAATCAGGCAGAGCGAATCAATGCTAGCAATTCACCAGTACTGCAATACTGTGGTGGGGGCGTTTCCCCGGAAATGCAGGCTCCAAAGGTTTTGCTTGTTCTTTTTTCTTTTTTCATGCCTGCGGTTCAACCATGTGTATATAATCTTTTGGCCTGGTTCACCATAAGCAACGGCAGATACTGCTGTAAGTACCAATCATCATGCATATTGTCAGATGATATTTATCCTGTTGCACTGCAATGTGCAATTGTAAAAGTTCGGCTTCAATGTCTTAGAAAGTCAAAATCCAAGTAATCATAAAACTGAGCATCACAGTATTTACTCATTGAGTCGACATGAATTACGTATTGACATTGGGTTCACAAAGAGGTGTTCAGAAAGCATTGCACATTGATAACGATGTGAAATGTTCTCTATGTGTAGAGTTGTTTTCCTTACATATCCATAACTTGTGATATTTGTTATTTTGTATTCAAAAATAATGAAACAACTAATATATCCATTGCTGTTGATCTTTGTTATTTCTTATTAGTGAAATACGTGATATATCCAATTTTGCTAGTGCCATATTTGACTCCGAGCATTTGCAGCTCTTATGGGTAAAGGAAAACCTACAAGAGTCTTGGTCTATGGTTTGTAGGTGGATGGACCTCAGTGACTGGTTAGCATATAGGTGAATCCTTATCTTTGTTTTATCTTGACGTAATCCGGAAGCTGCAACTGCCGTCCATAACTTTCTTTGCTGTGGTGATTTCTTTTGTAGAGCAACTGGTGATGACACTCGCAGCTTATGCACCACTGTCTGCAAATGGACATATCTTGGACATGCACATATGGAGCAGTGGAAGGAATCTGATTCACGTGATATGGAGGCATGCGGATGGGACAATGTTTTTTGGGAAGAAATAGGGTTGGGAGACCTTGTTGAAGGAAATAGCGCAAAAATAGGTGAGTAATAGTTTTTCTTTCCCTTTTGTATTGAAATTATTTGTATTTCTAACATGCCGATATTATGGAATGTAAACAGGACGTAGTGTCGCTTTTCCTGGTCATCCTCTTGGTTCTGGTTTAACACCTAGTGCTGCAAAGGCAAGCAAATTAGCTGTGCTTTAAATGTTTTGAGGTGGCATTATTAAGTTTACAATGTGATAAACTGTATCATATACGAGCTACAATGCAATTGGTTATGTGGTTGTTTTCTCTAAAATGTATGTAAGCAAGAAATGCATGTGCCGTTAATTTGCGTCGTTCATCATTTTGACGTTGTTTACCTAAAATCTCAGGAGTTAGGCTTACTTCCTGGTACCCCTGTTGGAACCTCACTTATCGATGCTCATGCTGGTGGGGTTGGAGTCATGGAAAGTGTCCCAGATGCAGAATCTAAAGCTGATTGTTAGTGATGAGTCATTTCGTATTTTGCTAGATAAATTACTTTTAACGCTTTGTGTACTTATTCTGATAAGTTTATTTTTGCCAGTGTCTGATGATGGAGAAGCAATATACCACCGGATGGTATTGGTTTGTGGGACATCCACTTGCCACATGGCTGTCTCAAAGAACAAATTGTTCATCCCTGGTGTCTGGGGGCCGTTTTGGTCTGGTACAGTTGCCTTCTCACATGTTTTCGTTTTTAAACTTCCTTATTCCACATCTTTATTTCCAGCAATTTCATACCAGCATCTCTGTTATTTTTTGTTTATATTTGGTTCTTTGTCATGTTTTGTGGATTGTGTTGACTAATATTTCATTTTACTTCCAAATTCAGCTATGGTACCTGAGTTTTGGCTTACAGAAGGTGGCCAAAGTGCCACTGGTGCTCTACTTGATTACATCATTGAAAACCATGTCGCTGCTCCTCTTCTTTCTAATCGTGCTGCTTCTCAAAGTATGTTTACTGTCTTCTTGGTTGTTGCTTTTACAAATGAAAGGAACATAATTTCTGCTCAATTATCCAGGTATATCCATATATGAGCTACTGAACAAGATGTTGCTTTCGATGTCACATGAGCAAAATAGTCCTTTTCTTTCTGCATTGACTCAAGACACCCATGTCCTTCCGGATTTTCATGGGAATCGGTAAGAAATTAATTTAGCACTTAGCCAGCTGTTTGGTCTTTAATGTATACTGTTACTATTTCCCTCCAGTTGGGGAAAACTCAGTGCACCACATGAACCTTTGTACTTATCAAACTTGCATCAAAGACATTTTCTTCTTTGGCTGTCCTAATTAGACAGTTTATTAACAACACAATAGCAGAGTTGAATCATTGAGGTAGTAAGCACTCTCATTTATTTCTATGAAACTAAGTCCCATGCCTGGAAGCATAGCATATTGTTACTTTGCTTCTTATTGTTTATGAATTTCGAAGTACATAAGCAAGCAAAAGAAAAGGAGAATAAAACGGGCAACATGGTAAAAGAGAAGACAGAAAAATACAGCTTCATGTTATTTATAATTTACTATAAAATGCAACTTTAAGTTGCATTTAAATTACTCGAAATATTCTCTTGAGATGAATATTTACTTTATGCAAAGGACATTCTTCCAATGCATTTTACCCGAATGCAAACTATTTTAGGTCTCCCATGGCTGATCCAAAAGCCAAAGGGGTGATTTGTGGCTTGACTCTTGATACAAGTGAGAAGCATTTGGCTCTTCTGTACCTTGCAACAATTCAAGGCATTGCTTATGGTACTCGCCATATTGTGGAGCACTGTAATTCTCATGGACACAAGGTACTTATTTTCTCTCGATTAATGATTTACTTGGTGAGGCAAGCAGAGGTTAATGCCTCGATTCTTTATTATTTCTTTTTAACATTTTAGATCGACACTCTTCTCGCCTGTGGCGGACTTGCAAAAAACTCCGTGTATATCCAAGAACATGCAGATATTATCGGCAAGTCCTATCTTCCTGCCACCATGTTTCTACAGCCTCGTCCTTCTCTGATGCATCATCTTGTGCATGTACTTTGCAGGGTGTCCAATAATCCTTCCTAGAGAGAACGAGTCCGTGCTTTTGGGTGCTGCTGTTCTGGGTGCTGTTGCTGGAAAGAAGTTTTCTGGTATTCGTGATGCAATGAAAACGCTTAATGCTGCAGGAAAGGTATTTTCCAATCTTCAAGTAGCCTCCATGCATTGATCTTTGTTTTAAGATAGAGTGCTCACACCCTTGGTTTCATTGATCGGAGAGAATAAAGAATCATACATCAAACTTTTATTTGCTAGTAATATGTTTTTGATTGGGCCTCCCCTACTATTCTCCTAATAAGGAGTCGTACGGCACCATCGTTCTGTTTTTCTCGTTAGTAAGCAGCGGCAGTGTATGTCCATTCACCATCCATATATTCTCAACTTGGACCTTCTGTGGCTTCAACGCTGGTTATAAGTCAGATATGCTTTGTTGCAGGTTGTAAACCCGTCTTCAGATCCTAGGGTGAAGAAATACCATGACGCAAAATATCAGATATTCAGGTCGCTGTATGAGCAACAACTCTCTCATCGCTCAACTATGGCACAGGCATTGCAGTAGGTCTATATGACCACTTGACACTGGACTATGAAATCGTTGGCCTTTGTTGCCATGCTTGCTTGGGTTATTTACATATAACCAACACCTCTGGTGATAGAAGCGATTTTCGAATGGCTGTATGAATATTAGAAGCAGGTAAATATGATCCTTTGCACGGGAATGGGAATACCACAAGTTTGTGTTATTCTCATAAAACAAAATAATAAGGTTGACAAAAGCTCGGCATGTACATTTGGAAGTTATGGAGTAAATAAATATGTATCTCATGGTAAAGACTAAAGAGTGCGTGTGGAGAAGTTGGCATTTTCATTTTGCGTTCCCATTTTGGTTGCAAGCTACAACAAAACCAGCGTCGGTCATGTGAGCGAGGATCCTGACTTAGACCTTCGCATTTTTATCATCCTTCTTGTGAGCAGTTGTCAGTATTCATTCTTTTGTTGACCGAATGGTGGTTTACTGATTCAGCCTCCTGAACTGCCATGTTGCTGCTCTCCATTTAGCAAGTTTGATAGGCTTCTGCACAACTGCTTACATCATGTATTGCATTGCTCATCAGTGATCTCTGCATCCTGTCTTATTAAGCTCAAGGAAAACTGAACTGACACACCAGCATGGAATGAACCTACCTCTTCATATGCTCTGAGACCTCCGGTGGACCTGGAGACTTCGACGACGCAGTGTGCAGGCGTTACCTCGATAACCTGCATTTCTTAATACTCTCAGTCATCTCTCTCTAGCAGCAATACATATTGGAGACCAACGGGTTCAGGCAGGTGTTTATGTCTTCACCTCTGCTAGAAGAGTCAGATCTGATGTGCATTTTGCAAGCAATATGCCGTGCTGAAACTTCACCTGTGTCGCATTGAGTTATTCAAACATAAGTGCTCTGTTAGAATCTTCTGTGAAATCTGGATTCAGGAAACTGAAATGATCTGTTTTTAAGCTTCAGTTACCACAGAGCTGTCCATTCTCCACACTGACAGGCTCACATTCTGAGCTGCAACCCTGATTTTCTCAACTGTTTCCTGCACCGGATGCGCCGAGCTAAGCTTTGTTTTCTGCTGATCATCCGTGAATGACTGAATCAGATTACAATCGTGTGTTTAAGGTTGGCCAAAAGTAATTGAAAAAATTAAGACTAGTTTGTTCAGAAATCAGTGCACCTGCTCGTGGAAGAGACATGACAGGTCAAGATAGCTGCATGTCGCTATCAATTGAAACGCGTTGACAAACTGCTTGCGCTCCGCCTTCAGTTCTTCGGCTCCCCTTACCTACATAGAACGGCAACCCCAGCAATTTGAGAGAGGGAATGAGTGGCGCATAGGAAAGAAGTAGATGTCAGTGCTTCTGGTCTGGGACAATTATCGCTGTCTGAGCCTACCTCTTCAAAATCAGAAGAACCGTGGCTTTCATTATCGATCTGCATTGATGGATTGTAGTCTTCTCCAAACCACTTATCGTCTATAATTTCGTTTATCTTTGCTCTCTAAGCAATATTCCAAAGATGATCATGTTAGTAACCTAAGACCATGTATTTATCTATCACTTACAGAAGTTATGAGTACTTTTAGCACTCTATTTCAGATGGTGTAAGCACCTTTATTGGAGATGGATTCAGTATCCTGGTAATTAGCTTCTTCTGAAGAGCAGTGAACCATTGTGGAAAACTGAATTGCGCGAGAGATATCTTTCCACAACAAGAATTGTGCTAGTCAGCATAGTCTCATATCAAAAGCAGGGCAAACTGAAGCATCAGATTTTTTAGATAATGGGAACTGAAGCATCAGATGTGGATGTTTACCCTTCTGTACAAGGTTGCCAAGCTGCGGTCTTGAAACGGAAGATGACCGGCAAGAAGTTCAAAGAGGATCACGCCACAAGACCAAAGATCCGCTGCCGCACCGTCGTAACTCTTGTGCTGAATCACCTATCAGACGCTCCGAATCATTCAAAATTTGCAACATAAACTCTAGGCATGTCAGCCCATTCTCTTATCTCTGTACTATATAATAAAATTTGTACGAGGAATTGTCTGCCGCACCTCAGGAGCAATGTAGCATGGTGAGCCGCAGGATGTGGACAGCAACTGTCCTGGCTGAATCAAAAATTTGAGGTTGAGTTTCAGTTGGTTCGAAACCATTTGACTGGAAAGGATGACAGGCAAGTAAATTGTGCTGATCATTTTGCAATTCCTAACCTTTGTTAGTACACTGAGGCCAAAATCAGAAACCTTGAGGTTGCCCTGGTTATCTAGCAGCAAGTTCTCAGGCTGCTTATACAACATCAAAAAGTACAATAATTCAGAGATCGGATGACTCATGAGGGGACATAATTAAGAACAGGAATCACTGAGACGATTCAAAGTTAAGAGAGTAGATACTTTGATATCTCTGTGGTAAACGCCCCTTTTATGGCAATAGTCCACGGCATCGATGAGCTGATAGAAGTACTTCTTCGCTTCCCTCTCATCCACTCTCTTGAGATAGCTCTTCATTCAGCAGGATATGACAATAAATCAGAAACAAAACCAACTGCCTCGGTTAAAGCTGAAGAACACTAAACCACTCAGAAATGGCTATTGTGGTCACTGATTAAGATGTCTTACTAGCTTGTCAGAGAGCTGTCCTCCCGAAACGTACTCCATCACCAGGCATATCTTCGTCTTCGTCGCAATCACCTGAAAGTGAACACACATTTTTTTTTTTGAATGAAAAATCCTGATGAAATTTTGATGTTCATCTATGCGTGACTACTGATTGCCATGCGTAAATGGTACACCGCTTTAGTTACCTCATGTATCTTGACTATGTTAGGGTGGTTGAGAAGTTTCATCGCGCTAATCTCTCTTTTCACCTTCCCAAAAGAGAGAAGAAAAAAATGAATGTGAACAATCCGCTTGATCATCATATTTCTCGATCGCCCCATGATACTGAAGGATCGAGGGCGTAGCGCTTAAGAATACCTGGTACATGAGGTTGTTCTTGATCACCATCTCCTTGTCGATGACCTTCACGGCCACCGTCGCGCCGACATCGACGTCCGTCGCCAGCTTGACCTTGGCGAACGTGCCCTCGCCGACGGTCCGGCCGAGCCTGTACTTCCCGATGCTCTCCAAGAACCCCATCTCCCCTTCTGCTTAACCTGCAATCTCTCGCTCACGTGCTTCTTGGCGCAAAGACATTTGAGTTGGAGGGTTATCTATATTACTTAACGCGCTGATCTTTCCATGAGCCCTGCACCTGATGCCTGTGACTGACTCTGCGGAGATCGAGCAGCGCGTTCATGGTCGGCAGGAATGAGTCGGACGGAGGGAAGGCAGTTGGGCGGACGGAGCGTGATGCGAGTGCAACTGCCGGTCGCGGTCTGCCCTCTCGTCGCCGGCGCGCACTTGAGCCGTGCGAAAAAAGGTGAGAGGGACGAGAGCAGTACATAACTGGGTCGGCCTCCTGATATTTTGAGCCTAGTTCGGCCTAAAAACATTACGCCCAGAAAGTGCCATCTGGTGGCGCAGCCAGACTTCCTCCGTATAAACAGTTTTTTTTTTGTTTTTTCTTTTGGGGGGGGGGGGGGGGGGGTTTTTTAA
>LAPY01001043.1:54012-66003 GCA_000970635.1 Eragrostis tef | reverse complement strand
GGTTCGCGGGATCACGGACGGGGTGGAATATTCGGCGGAGGTGAGATTTTGGGGGATTGGAATGGAACGGCCTTCCCAGCTTTGTTTGTTTTGCCCACGGTTCCGTGTGCTTGTTTTTTTTATTACACGGCACACACACTCCTATGAACACATATACGCAAACCCTACTCATATGAGTATCTTTAAAGACTGAGCCAGCAAATCCTCCAGATTGACAAAGTCACCACTGACGCCTCGCTGTCGGCGGCCACGTCGCCTACCGCTAAAAGCACAAATGCCGTTAAATTCTAGAAAATTCGCTCCCACCGAAAGTCGAACCTAAGACATCAAAGGTGCTACTCGGGTGTCTTTTACCACTAGGCCAAGACTCTTTCCGCCGTTCCGTGTGCTTGTTGGCGGGTGCGTGCATACAAGGTTTTAAATGGAAACGAAAATTTATCACCTCAACCAAATAAATCTCGATTCTGGGCGGGTCAAAGTCGTAGTAGCTTTATGTCCTTTTCCCCTTCACGTTAAGGTTGAGAGCGACTTCAAAGCACATGAAATGTCGTCAACGGTTTTGATACGAAAATCACGTAGGGATGCTAACTATCAATTCTTAATAAGTTCGTGTAATCCGTATCAGATTTACGACATAATTTGCGATCTTCTAGCACGTGAGGCTGCGCATTCCAAGTTCCAACCAGCTCTAAACGGATGAAAGAAAAATAGTATAGCAGATAAACGTGGGAGAATAGTTTATATTCACAAGAAAAAAGAAGAATAAAGAAAGTTGTATAGTCTGAGATCCGCGTTATCCGCCGAGGTTTTTTTTTTTGTAAGGAGGGAACGGAGCTTTGGCTATTTTATATACGATGTTAAGTCAAGTTGCATGAGCGTATATATCGATTCTATGACACCACCACGTCACACTCGTGTAAACGTGTCTCCTCGCAAAAAAAAAAAAGACAATAATCCTCGCAAAAAAAAAAACGTGTCCGCCGTGCAAAATGGGACGCGCACCCACCGCTTTGGGGGTCTCGTCGTCGGATGGAGCTGTTAATTACGGCCGTGGTTCCTTGGTTGGCAGGCGCGCCCGCAGGATCGCGAGGGGAATGCGGGGCAGGAAGGAAGAGACCGGACGGAGAGAGTCCCCGCGCCGCACGCCAACGGCAAATACTTGAACCGCCTCGGTCGTCTCTGCGACTCTGCCCACGGCGGGCGACTGGCTTCCACCGAACCAAACAAAGGCTCCTCTTCGTCAGGTCGTCGGCCCGAGCGTTCTCTCTCGTCCCCGCGGGCCTGCCATAGCGGCTTGGCCACCCGAATCTGCGTGGGCTGCGCCCCTGGAAGGCCGCTTGCCAGAAATGTTAGTTTGGGCCACAAGGGAAAGCCGCTACGTAAAGCGAAATTAACTTTCGTCAGCCGTTGCTCAAAAAAAAAAAAAACTTTCGTCAGCCACCGAACATCAAGATTCAAGACAATGCGCTCTGGCGCTCCCATGCCATACAATACAAACCAGTCACGGATTAGCCAACACAAGAGTTGCAAGTGGCAACTTGGTTAATTATCACTCCCAGAAGCTTCCCACAAGTCGTATTTCGTGTCTGATGAGAACGCGACCTTTACGCATCGGCTCTGCATCTAGCTCATTCCTCTCGAACCTCCCCGAGCTTTGCCAAGCACGATCACAAAATCATCAGCCGCCCTGTACTGTACTTGTTCCAGCGACGAACTCGAGCATTCATCGACACTTCGCTGAAACGTCTCGTTCGTTGATCACAACAATATCTCGTTGCTTACACTTGCTGAGATTTGGATCATGTGACACTCCAATCCAGAGGCAGATATCGTTAGCCCACAAAGTCGCATACGAAACGAGCAAAAGGCTCACGCATGCACATGGGCCCTCCATCATGTCAGGTCCCCAGAAGGCGTTGGCGATCGATCAGAAAACAAGAAGACTTCACAGGCACAGCATGCCAGCGGAGAGGAAAAGAGACACCTGAAATTGTGCAAGTCCACGGAAACAGATGGGTGGTGTGCGTCCTCTGTACAGTGCACGGACAAGCGTGACGGGAAGCGTCATGTGCTCGCTCCGAGTTGGGAGAGAAACGAAACCCCATATGGCCATCATGTGGGGTAACCGCAACACGTTCCTCCCTGGCTTTCTCAAGCTCAGAAAAAAGATTGGCCCTAGCTAGCTAGGCCACACTTTTCTCCTGTCTATGATCTAGCTAGGTTCATTTCATCTATATACTGTCATCGTCAGTCATATTTGTTGCAAAGTTTTTATAAGAAAGTAAAATCTACCATTTCACCGGAGTGTTGAGCTTATTACCGGAATGTATATGCATGGTTGCGATGCGAAGTCCCGTTTGCAGTTTGGAATTTGGAGCCTAGGACGAATGCAAGTGTTTTTTCTTCAGAAACTCTCGCGGCAACAACGCGTTGCTTACACTGACACGCAGGCAGGTTGGGCACATAACATGCATGCCAACTCGGGGCGGCGCTGCATGTGCCGCCATGTGCGTCTCGCCCATTCCTGATTTCCACCCTTTGGGAGCCAGGCCCACTCTCTCCCTCTCTAGCCTCTGAAGTCTGAAATAATATTGAGGATACTTGTGATTGAAAAGAGTTTGCAATGTCAGCTGTGCATTCAGAATCGACGTACGTACTTATCGTTGTACTTTGTTCATGCATGTGACACATGTGAAATACCTAACATGCATCAGAAAATAATGCAAGAATACCTTGTACTTTCCAAGCTTCTCTCAAGCCCTTAACCATATATTCAACATTATATTTGATCTTTCTAACTGCAGATCTCATTTCACAACTGTTTTGAAAAGAAAACAATCCGTAATGTTCATTCGGTTGTACAACACAGGAGCATGTGGCACATGACCAGAAAAAGGGCGAAGACATGCATGCATGCTGTTAGCTAGAGGACCACAAATTGGCGGCAAATGCATGCTAGCTCACACCACATGCCACCTTCACTTCATTCCTCATCGAGATATATATTCATGGAAGCGCGCGCACATTGCTTCATACTATCTACTTAGTATCTTTTCCTTTTCTCAACCAAAGCGATGCGAGGACCCAACACCGAGGCCTTCAAGCAAGGCTTCCTCAAGAACATGATCTGGAGCCTCCAAACCTGCGGCACAAGGCGTGTCTCTCTTGCCGGGGCGATGAATCTGCAGGAGAGGAAGCGTGCTATCAAGTCGTCGGCTGACATCGCCATGGCCACCGCCCGCGGCGGTGGAGCAAGGTGGCCACAGGCCCTCTTGGCTTCGCCGCCATCCACAACGCCATGCAAGGTGCAAATGTGCAAGAAGATAGTGAGGAGGTGTCATGGTCGCAGGAGAAGAAGAGATGGCACCGGCAGTTCCCTGGCAACAACCGCGTTGATCAGTAGCAGAGAGATTGCGTGGAGGCTAGTGAGGAAGAGGACCAAGGTTCTGAGGAGGATGATACCAGGAGGTGAGCTCTTGGATGAGGTGTCGCTGCTTCGGGAGGCCATGGATTACGTTGCTCATCTACGCGCACAAGTCGATGTGCTCCGGCACATCTCGAAATTGGTGAAATGAGATCTACCTAGTCAGGTTCGTTAATTTTCTTCATTTTGGGCGCTAATTGATTTGAACATGATATGTTATTAGCACCAATGTTGAACCGATCGATTGACATAAACTTTCTTGATGTGTCCTCTGTTGCATCAACAGCATGCAGGGATGTGGACATCAAGTTCAGAGATAAAGGCGATGTAAAATTTTCAGGTGAAACGGTGAATAAATTATAGCGCAGTTACTTCAGAAGAGGAGGAGGACACCTGGAAAACAAAGTTTCGATGCATTTAATTGATAGAACATATGTTTATGAGAATCAGGACGTGCAAATAGTGAACGATAGATCAAGATCTTGTCCGGTTCAAAAAGACACTGGTTGGAAGTTTTGTAAGACGGCAGTAGTAATAGTAGATACTTTTGTACCAGAAGCCCCATTCTAGAGATAGTGGCCTTTTTTTTACCGAAGTATGTAATTTCTACAGCAATATTTTTGGCGTCAACTGAGGGAGATAAACATAGGATTTGTTTAGTCTCAGTCAAAATTTCAAGTATAGTTCAGATTCAGAAGGAAAGTCTTGTTTGTTCCTTTACCCTTTTTTTATCCTGCTTACGTCTAATGCTTCTCTTCAATCATGTTTTTGTCATTTTCAAATGTGCTTACTGCAAATGTTATGTTGGATCATTTGACATATTTTGAGTGCCATATTGCTGAACTGAACTGCTAACAAATCAAGCATCAAAAAAACTCGACCGGTGGAGTAAGACCGCCCCACGGCTTTCTTTGATAGAGAGAAGTTCAACCTTCTCCGGTCGAGAAAACTCCCGAACCCCGGCATCGTCAACTGAGGGAGATAAACATAGGATTTGTTTAGTCTCAGTCAAAATTTCAAGTATAGTTCAGATTCAGAAGGAAAGTCTTGTTTGTTCCTTTACCCTTTTTTTATCCTGCTTACGTCTAATGCTTCTCTTCAATCATGTTTTTGTCATTTTCAAATGTGCTTACTGCAAATGTTATGTTGGATCATTTGACATATTTTGAGTGCCATATTGCTGAACTGAACTGCTAACAAATCAAGCATCAAAAAAACTCGACCGGTGGGGGTAAGACCGCCCCACGGCTTTCTTTGATAGAGAGAAGCTCAACCTTCTCCGGTCGAGAAAACTTCCGAACCCCGGCATCACCCTATAGAGCCGCGCAGATACTTGGGTCGAACACCGTTGACCGCTGGTGACTACTGCAACTACCCTCAGGTAGGAGAGCCCAAACCATTCCACGGCCCGGATTCAAGACATCCAAATCGGCGTCGTCGCCACTATATTTTAGGCGCTGCCAACAAGGGGATTTTTTTATGGTGCACACCAGGATTTGAACCCTGGTGGGTGGCCTCACAACTTGAGGCACTAACCAACTAAGCTGAAGTCAGTTTGCTAACAAATCAAGCATCATCATAGACTTTGCTGCCGTTGGTTCCTTCTGCACTGAAGCCATGCTTTATTTGCCCCCGGAGATGGGCATTGACGTGGCTGAAGGCTTTTCGCACTTGTGTCGTTGGGTGAGCTGAATACTGAGATGTTGGCCCTATGAGTTCAGTAATGTTACTGAACTAGTAAGACTTTGAGGTCGCTGTTACATGCCACCGGCACTCTGTCAGTTGTCTCCCAACCTATAAGTGCAGCAAACGCTCCAAGAAACAAACAGGCAGAGGCAGCGAGCAGTGCCCTTCCCTCCACGACAACGTGAGCCTGAGCCGTGACATCCGATTTGAAGCGCTCGTTAGGCCCAGTCTGAGGAAAAATTTCGAAGGGAGTGGGGCATTTTCTGTTTCTGAAACTGCATCATGCTTCTTACTCCATATTACGCCAACAATAACGCCATATCAGCGTTCGTTTTATCCATATATCACGCATGGGAAACCAAGGTTATCGATTCAATTGCAAGAAAAGTGGAGCACTGAATATTTATAAGACAGATCAAATACAACCTCTAAAAAAGGTTTAAAATGCATATCCAATGCATACACAAAAACTGGTTTGTCTTAACATAACTCTGTTTATGATCTCAAATAAAAGAGAACCCAAAAGGCCTTTATGTTTTGCGAAACAGAACCCAGAAGGCTTAGAGGGAATAATTGACTCTATAAGAGGGGATGTAATCAAGAGATCCCAACAAACGCACTGAAGAATTGCTGGTGGAGATGAATGTTAAGCTTTTTTTTTTTGACATCACAACCCGCTCATTTATTCAAGGTGAATCGGTTCAGCCAAGTCGCGAACCGTTAAAGTTTTTACAAATTCTGGGAGAGGATCATGCCAGACAAGTGCCTGATCCGGGTCCCAAATCAAAGAAGAGCGGGCTATATCGTGTGCGCACACGAATTACTTAAATGGTTACAATGTTTAACCTCAACATAAGTAAAATGCATATTTATTTGGAAGCGAGCTTCCCTAAATAGCATATCACATGGGGCTTGATCAAACTCCTCTGTCGTGAGAGCTTTCACCAAAACTGATGAATCAGTCTCTAGAATGATTCTAGTCATCAATGCATCGCTTACTGCTTCCAGTGCAGCTATACTGGCATATGCCTCCGTAGCAAGTGCATCATACACCACACTCATGTTTCCAGCTCCAGCCAACAGCGGGGATCCCTCTTCATTACGCACCACAAAGCCCCATGCTCCATGTCTAGTCTCCTTCACAAAAGCACCATCGATATTTACTTTCAGTATTTCAGCTGGTGGTGGTGACCACTTGGCCACTGTTTTCCTCTGTTTCTCCTTCTCACCTTCTGCTTCCTGCTCGGCCACCAACTTCATAGTTTTATGGATTATTTCATCAGTAGACAACATTCTTTTACCTGCATTTGCTTTGTTCCTAGCATTCCACCAAGACCGCATCAGCATAATTGATTTCAGTTGCAACTCTGTTTCCAAGTTCAACACTGAACTGACTATTTTTTGTGCACTGTCCTTCTCTAATAGTTTCATTCGTACTGCTTCCATATTCAGACCCTGCCAACATTTCTTGACCATCTTGCACTAGGAACAGGTGACCCCATCCTCATTAAGCCGCCAACACACTGGACATCGAGTGTCTATATCCATACCTCGCCTCTGTATGCTCATCTGCAAGGGAAGACTATTGTGAGCAAGTCTCCACATAAACTGCTTGATCTTCGGTTGGCACTTGAGGTTCCACACGTGATTCCATCGGAAAGTACTAGTCATGTTAGCATTGGATGAACATTCACCAGGCTGCCTCTTTGCTTGCCTTCCCTTCTGATCATCCAGAGTATGATATGCAGATTTAACTGAAAACATCCCTTTTGAGTCAAAATGCCAGCCTATATAATCTTCCATATCACTTCTTATAGGAATAGCCAATATATTTTTTTGCATCTTGCTCCCAGAAAATAGAGTCCACCAATTCCTTGTCCCATTGCCCAGTACTTGGATCGATCAGTTCAGAGACCCGACTAATCACTGTATGCCCCCTCGGCGTGCATGGGACACGCATTACACCAGCTGGGATCCATGGATCCAGCCAAATCCCAAATGTACGTGTAGCAGCTCTCCGATTCATATCGACCTTTTAGCCCAGGGCCTAATTGGCCTTCTCTTCGACTCGTGGTGCGCGCGGTTTGCGGCGGCCCATGCTATACATTCTCAGCTCATGCTGCCGAGTGCGTATAGGAAGATACATCTTCAAGTCTGACACCACAGAAAAGTTCAGATTTCAGAACGTCTAAAATGAAAGCCCAAATCAAATGTGCATGTCCTGAACATTGTCGCTGTATACAATGTCCAATGGTAGGTTGACATTTCGAATGCACGATGCCAATAAGCAGCTTTTCTGAAACTATGTTGTTGTACATTCCTTACTGAAGAAAGAACAGAGCACGCTTTACTTTTGGTAGTAGCAGATTTTTTTTAGCTCATGTAGTAGTTCTGTCACCTTTTGGTGATCGCCTGATCACTCATGAATCGTTGAGAGAGAGAGCAGATCATTTCCGAAAACCTGGCAAGCTAGGCGCAGTTTCTTGCTTATTCCGCATTGCTGGGATTTACATCAACACTTGCTAAGAGAGCTAGTAACCAAGAACCCAGCCCATGGCCTGAACACATGCAAGAGCATACTTCACTCTCGTGTCAAATCGGTCGGTATCCATACACTTCCTGGAGCCTGCTGGATATGAGTGGTCGGTCTATCGACCTCGACCCATGCAGATGCGCACAGCTAGCAAGTTCGATCGGCAAGAATGGAGTGCTACTACAACAAGAATAGCCGTCCGTCATCGGCCTTTTTCGGTCATCATGGGCCGCACCATACACTCTTACACCGGCGCGAGGCCGTGCTTGAGCGCGGCCCGCCACACGACGTCGACNNGTATCCTGCTGGATTATGAGTCGTCTGTCGACTCGACCCACGCAGATGCGCACAGCTAGCAAATTCGATCGGCAAGAATGGAGTGCTACAAGAATAGCCGTCACCGGCCTTGTCTGTCGTCTTGGGCCGCATCATACATTCTTCAGCACTCACACCGGCGTGAGTCCGTGCTTGAGCGCGGCCCGCCACACGACGTCGATCCGGTCGACGTCGATGGCGCCGACCTCGTGGTGGTCCCACCCTTCGAGGAAGTGGACGACGCCGCCGGCGTGGCACGCGTGCACCACCCCGCGCTCCATGGTGTACTCGCAGGAGCTGAGCCCGCGCACGTCCTTGGGGAGCCGCATGGCGGCCAGCTTGCCGTAGGTGCAGTCCCGGCGGAAGCCGATGATGGGCGGCACCACGAACTGGTGGAAGTGCGTGATCCACGTCTTGCACTGCTGCGCCGCCTGGTACTTGGTCACCTGCACAAGGTACGGCTGGAACTCCGCCGGCGCCTCGCGCTGGATCTTCAGGAACCTCTCCGACGACATGGTCAGCATCTGGGTGGGACGAAGAGCAGACGCGCACGCATGATTAAAAAAAAATGTTAATTAGCAAAACAAACTCTTGGGCATGATCGATAATAATGCCCTGAACATCTGTTTGATATAGTAATTACCAGGACTCTGATCTTCTTCCTGCAGAGGTAGAGCGCGATGGCCCGGCCGAGCTTGGAGGTGGCGCCGGTGAGGAACACGTCCCTGGTGTTGTTGGGGATCTCGTTCAGGATCACGGCCGCCGTCAGGGTGTTGCCGTGCACCACCCGCACACGCAGGTCCGGGTGCTTGCTCACGAACAGGGTGCCGCCGCCGTTCAGCGCCTCGTTCTGGACAACAGAGAAATGGACAAACCAACGTTAACATACGAGGGCTTAGTTACAGGACGAGATACTGTTTCGTTTTCAGTACCGCCACAAGGTAAAATTGGACGGTTTTTCATACCAGTGGCGAACCAGTTCGGTAAAAATCCATGATGGTGCAATCATTCAATCGAACACAGTAAGATCTGCGGCTTTTTTGGTCATTCCAATTCAGATTTGACAGGAGCACTGAAAGATTGCACAGCGTTGGCAAGAAACAGACAAGTGCCTGCAGTTAGCAGCAACCCGGCCCAGCCCCAGTACTGTAGCATCATCTCGATCAGCCTACAGTTCTCCCTGCCACCCGTGCCCGCTCTGCCCGATCGATTGGTGCGCGCGCAGGGCCAAGACCCCGATCTCTGCGGCGACGGCCCCGCGCACACGGGCACCAGATGATTGGATTCCGCGGACCCATGGCGCCCATCTGAATCATGAGGCCGGCGCCGGCCTGCAGGATAATGGCTGGCGCCGCGGTTGCGCGCGCGACAGAGACAGACGGCTCCATCACGAGCGTGTATGACCGTATGGGGAAGAAAGCAAGCGCGCGCGTCAAACGGATCAGCGAGCTTTCTTCCCCATACACGCTCGTGAATCCCACGCGTTTCGTCGCCTCCTTCACGTTACGTGGCTTGGCCGACTACGCAATCGGCCATTCGCCGCTGCGTGCTCTTCTTCAATGCGCTCACATGCTCTCTCATCTCATCTCGTAAAAGAACTAACGGCGCGTGTTCTGAACGATAGGCATGGGCGCTGTACTCGACCAACCAATACTGTACAGCCCAACGACGTGTAGAGTACATGCAACCACGCATCATGGGAAAGGAGATTCACAAAAAAGGAAGAGGCGACGTGGACACTCGTTCTGTCGTTCACGAACGACTGAAAAACTAGTACTCCTACTGCTGTTATCTATGAAGCGAACAAGAAGGCAGAGGCACGGAGAAGACACGCTAGTCCAGCTAAATCCGTAGAAGTACGCGTTCGAGCTACCAGTAGCACATTTATGTGGCAGCAAGTTGATATGGATACGGCGGGGTCTGACCTTGTTGAGAGCGGCGAGGCTGAGCACCTTGACGCCCATCCTGTCGGCCCGCAGGATCGCCAGCTCGATCTGGTGGTTGATGCCCTTCTTCGCCGCCGGCAGGAAGTACTGCAAGAATGGCCCAGGCAGTTCGTTAGATGGATGTCAAATCTGCCAGCATATACGATGGCACAATCATGTTACTGTAAATGACAGGCAACGAAACAATCGGTTGTATGTCCCGTCAATCCTGTCACCGCCATTGGACCGGCGTAGATTAATTAAAGAGTACTGTACTGTAAACAGCAAGAGAGAAAGAAGCTAGACGAAGGTGCTGCGTGCGATGGATCATTATCGTGTAGTACCTGGAACCCGTAGCGCGGCACGGTCCATGTCTGGTGGAGGTGCCCGCGGAGGTAGTAGAAGCTGACGACGAAGGTCTTGGAGCAGCACCACATGAGGAGCATGAATCCGAAGGCGACGGGCCAGAACGGGAGCAGGATGAAGTGGTTGGCGAAGGGCGTGGAGCTGAGCGAGCGCAGCACGAACGGCACGTGCATCGACGACATGATGTCCACCACGTGCGCCAGGAACACGAACTCCGGCGCGCCCATCGCGCCGCCGCCGCGCTCGCCGTCGTACGCCGCGCGCTGCAGCGCCCACGCGCGCCCGTCGAGCGTGCCGCCCAGCGCGTCCAGCGCCGGCATGAACAGGCAGAAGTTGGCGCGCTTCTCGCGGTGGTGCAGGCTCAGGTACCTGCGTTTATCGAGCAACATCGTGCATTAACATTTAGCAACTTAATTACACTTCAGTTGATTAACCCATTAGGAGATCGTTTAACATGTCTGATCAGGTTGAGGAGCACTCACGACGCCGTGTAGAGGATGTATCTGAGCGGCGGGAACGCCTCAAAGACCCTGGGCGACACGACCTCCACGTTGCTGTACCCCATGGCCCTCAGGTAGTCGAACACGAAGGCGTGCCCATAGACCAGGCCTATGGAGCCGGCACCCATCAGGAACGCCCCTGCCAGCGGGGCCGCCATAGCCAGCGTCAGGATCAGAGCCTCCAGCGGCGTGCCAAACCCCGCTGCAACCAACAACACAACCGCGAGTCAGTGAAAAAGAAAAAACAGGTAATGATGCGACGATCATTGCAGATGCTGCTAGCTGCGTGGGTGGAATCGGCGCAGCGATCGATCGATCAGTGGCGCTGCAGCGATCTGCAGGGCTGCGGCGCACACATGCCTCGGTCGCGCCTTTTTTGGGTCGGGTTCTGTAGGGGCTCGGGCGGACTCGGGCGGCCCAGAGACGGGCCCGTATGTACCTGTCAGTGGATGGGTCACCCCGGAGAAGTGGTGCGCGGAGTGGTACTGGCTGAAGAGCGGGGCCCCGTGGAGCGCCCGGTGGGCCAGGTAAAAGACCGGCTCTGAGAAGCCCACATGCAGCAGCAGCGCGATGGCCCAACCGCGCGGGTCCCACAGGCAGAGCTGCCGCAGGCCCGGGAGCAGTGGGCTGTTGACCACCGTGGCCCCAATGAGCGTTTGCAGCAGCAGGAAGTTGTCCCTGCACGCCGAGGCCCACCACCACAAAAGCACAGCACGTCAGAGACGAGAAAAAAATACAGAATTACAGCACGAGAGGATGATGGTGATACGCAGGCACATCAACCTTTTTTCTCACTTCCTATACGTGAATCATTGGGTATAAGCAACGAGCTTTTACGACGAGATAAAATTAATGATGTTTGAAAATCTACCATATGAGTACCCAGGAAGCATGAACAAGACAAGATTGTGTTCGCCGAGAACCTAGCTTAGGGTCGTAGTAGGGGCTACTTGGCGCAACTACACGTACAGGGCAGCACAAGCTACGAGTAGTTGCCTTCAATACTCCATCCTAGCTATCGACGCACTTTGAATGACTCCGACCAAAGTCGCTTGTGCAATGGCACAAGCACAACCAACACCAAAGCTACGAGTAGTTCGGGGGAAGAAGCTATAGCAAGAAGCTCGCTGGGCTGCGGAACGGATGGACAGAGTGGTCAGGCACTCACCAGTCCCACTCGGCGTCGATCTGGCGGAAGTCGACGCCGTCGGCGACGACGCGGCGGCGGCGGGGGAAGAAGAG
>LAPY01001043.1:30399-51928 GCA_000970635.1 Eragrostis tef | reverse complement strand
GCCGGCCCCAGCCACCAGGAGCCCAGCGGCAGGCCCCCTTGCTCCCGCCATTCTTCGAACACCTTCCACACCAGAGGCCCGAACAGCAGGTACTGCATGTATACATGCCCACACACAAACATGGCGAAATGTGTCAAACAACTTTTCTACTACTCCTATATATAAACAGCAGCTTCCTCAAAGGTACAGATGCTACTATATAAGAATGGACATGAAGAGCAAAAGATAGATGCCTTGTATTGGCCGAGGCTCGCCCACGGCCAGGACGATAGCGGAGGAGCCATGGTCGGACGGACACCGGTCTTTCAGAGATTTCAGTGCCGAATACTGAGGAGGTCGGCGACGGTGCTCTGTTTTGTGATTGAGAGGAGAGGGGAGAGAGAAGCAGAGGGCAAGATGCGTGTGTTTCTGTGTGGATACTGCCTCCTCTCTCCTCTGGTTCCGGACGCCACACCGCCTTCTTATAAGAGAGACGGTAGCAGGAGACGAGCGAGCAAGCAAAACAAAAACAGTGAGGTGCAACCCCCGGCCCATCCCAGCGCGGCCCCAGCTGCAGTTAAATCAACGGCTGGAACCTGCTTCGACCACGCGAATGAAAGGAATCGACGACCGAGTGTATGACCGAAACATGCATAACTACTGGGACGTCGTAATCGCCAGCGAATTCCAAAACGACGATGTTTGGATATCCATCCATCAACTGAATGTTCTATGCCATTAACGGCTAGCTCGCGGCATGCGTCGATAAATATGGAGCTTGATTTGCCGCGTTGAACTGGGCGCCTCGCGTGCCACTGCTGTGTGCAAGTCAAACAACGCACGGTGGTTGATGGCCGGGCGCTGCCACGCACACATCGTCGTCCGCCAGCCGAGCAGCCACGCTATGAAGTACTCCATGATGATGGCGCAGTTGGTTACGGACGATCGATGCCGCCGTTGTCCGGCCACGGCACAGCGCCGCGTAGTACTCGTCTCTGGTGGTTGCCCCGTCTCGCCGAACGGACGCAAAGCAAAAGGCATGCGGATCGAGGCGAAGCAGAACCGTGAGGACGTCGAACAGTTGGAGCGGTTCCACCAATACGAAGCCGGCAAATGCCGTTTGTGGCCAAGACCGCCGCACGAGCCGGCGGGCCTTCCGCGATCCAGCGCCAGGCGGCGTCCGCGGATCGATCGATGATGGAGCTGTACTGTTCGCGGTTTGCTGCAGGTACATACGTACTCGCCGGCCGGCAGATGGATCCGTCGCGCCGCATGTAGTAGACGCTGCGTGTTGTATTATTGTACTGCACGCCATGTTATGGATCGCGCCGGCCCGTTCGGCCATATGTGAGCGTCCGTGTCTTGTCGAGCTCAGCTCAGCTGCTAGCTCAGGCCAGGCCGGGCGAGGGAAACCGGAGGTTCGGCCGCGTATAGCGGTATAGGTGTGGAACAGTACGAGTAGAACACGCAACAATAACGCTGCCTGTACTGTCTCCGTATAGATTGTCTCGTACTCCGCTGCATCGCGCCACGTACGCCATCTGCGTCTTACGCGGGCTCGTTAATTACTGCTGTGGAGGACCATGCATGTTCGTGCAGCTATCGCCTATGCTGCGGTAAATTGCGAAGTTTACCTGATACGCCACGCAGAACAAGAGCTATCTCGTACACACACTCTGCGTCTTAGTTTGGTTCACGCAGAACAAGAGATAGTAATAGACTGCTAGAGAGCGAGTACTATTGTTGCAGAAGGGCATCGGTCACGGAACGTGGCGTAAGCGAGCACCGCCGCCGCGTGAGCCGGTCGGGGAGCCGAAGCGTTTCCGTGTCGGCACACGCGTTCGGGCTGCCGTCACGCCGCCGTGCCGTGCGGTTGACAGTTGGACACTGCGCGCGGCTTCGTTCCTCCTTCCCCGCGTCGTTCGTCGGCCGGGATGGGCCGCCACCGCTCCGTCAGTTAATGCGAAGCTCTGCACATCCACGCGCTCGCGCTCGACGGGGCCTCCCACCGGCCACCTGCAGACCACCGCCTCACCGGAACCGGATTGGCTGTCGGCACGGCCGGCGCGCGTGCGTGCGTTCCGCTCCGGCGGCTTCACGTGAATGATGAATGAATGATGATGAGCGAGGATGGCCACACCGGGCACTGCGGGCGGTGATGTCTCTGAACAATCTCCTGGAACCTCACCACCGGCATCCTCCAGTCTCGCCCATGCGCAGTAGGTTAAACCATGGATTTACATGGCGTCGCATGTGTTTGTATTTCCCTCATCAGAAATATCTGTGGTTCAGCACAACACAAGAAGCAGTAGCGAGTAGTTAATGCCGCCATGTATCCAAAGCTGCCGACCAATGTCTAGGTGCTACTTTGAGGCAGAAGTGTTTCGCCACACCGGCGCAAGCAACAGGAAGCAGCAGAGCAGCCCAGCCGACTTGAGACAAAGAGGCCGTTGAGCCATCAAGGAGGTCGTCGCACCATGACACCAAAACGTTCTTCTCCTTGAGGCCTTGCCCTGACCACCACCGTAGTACTCCACCGCCCCAACATTGTAGTCTGCAGCATGCTAAAAGCATGATATATATTATACCTTTCCAAAATCCCTGTTGTGTAAACTCACGCGGCTTCTAGTATTGATTGATCGGCGGAGATGTACTACATTTGAGGTTACTGCAAAAGGCTCGGGAATTCCTATCCGACGAGGACATAGCAACGGCAGCTCCGGATCAGTCATCAAGTGACAAGCTTTTCTGTCCCATTACTTTGGAAGGTAGGTTAGCCGCCGGTTTGCCTCCCTGCAGGTACGTTTTGCCTTCGGTCTTACGCCGCCGCGCACACGCTCACTCATCAACAGCTAATACGATCGTTATTGCACCCGCAACAACGCCGCCGTGCGGTGAGCCGTCGTTGTACTCGTCCTTGCAAACCAGTTTAATTTGCATGCGTGGCAAGTGCCAGGCACAACTGCGCAAGTGCATGCACGTGGCCGTGCGTGCGGTGCTTTGATCGAAACACGATCCGGTTTTGAGTTACGTTGGTTACGTACATGGAGCAACTTGACGAATTGTCCTAACTCACGTACCAGACGTACGTGCAAAATAATTAATGGTTGAAATCATTTCATCGAAAAGAATACAAGGTTTGCTTTGCTTTGAGTCCCGTACATGATTCTATCGCTGCCTCGTCAAGCAGAAGTTGTGCAACCGTGCAAAAGTGGCAACGAATGTTCTAGAAATGGAAATTGTGGTCAAAATAAGACCGCCCGTTCTTTATTTTGAGTGATGAACGATGAATCTGGCTTGTTTCTGCCCGAAAAAATAAATCTGGTTCGTTTCAAAGTTGGCGGCTTGGCCCATGTGAGCCCATAACCAACCTTTAGCCCACATTTGGTGCACCGGTCTTGTTATCTCTATTTGTGAGTTGTGACCCAATAACCAACCTTACCCACAGCCACATTCGCCGCAGCTCGCAAAGCAATTCAGATCACACAAAATTCAGGTTTTGCTAAAAAAAACACAAAATTCAGGGGAACAACTGGAACAAGAAAGGAGGTGCAAAATATAACTTATCAAAAAAAATTCCGATGCCGGGACTTGAACCCGGGTCTCTCGGGTGAGAGCCGAGTATCCTAACCAGCTAGACTACAACGGATTGTGAGGAAAGCATTATTATTTTGATTTTACTCTTTGATAACTTCACGAGATGTGCTACAACTACAGCCATCTTGTTTGGACTTTGGCAATGCAGTCAGCAAAGCTACGGTGCTCCTCCCTTGCTCTAGAGACTTGAGGAAACCGTTCGTCAGTCATGCACGGGTGCGCCAAAAGAGGAGACGTGCGTACGTACAAATGCTTTAGTAGCGTCTTTTGTGTCTTTCTCGCACCTTTGGTGCAGATACAGTAACTTGCTGTTGCGCCTCACATGGTTCTCGCTCTGTCTCACATTTCTCTCGAATTGATTGGTCGATCACGTACCGCATGGGATTCTTCATCTTTGATCTCACTGATTTTTAATTGACGGCGTGTCTGTTTAAAAAAAAACTTAATTGATGCATTGTCACTGAGCATGTTTACGTTCGATGGTTAACATGTACAGCATCCAATACATTGTCTGACCAAGTGAAGTGAATGAGGAAGACGTGCAAATCGCTCTTCAAGACATCACGGGCTGCCCAGCACGGAACGGGCGTCGTCTCCTACCCAACTCTCGTTTATGCACTGAACTTTTTTTTTTTTTTGAGATCACAAATGCACTGAACTTGAGTCACGACGAAACAGAAAGAAGAAGATGACGCGAGGCGGACATGGTCCGTCACCGTCAGATCAGCGATCAACGCGTGCATGTGACCCGGATCGAACGCTCCCGTCGCCCGCCGGAATGGCCGAGATGCCTGGACGCCGATCGAGCTCCGTCGCGATCCGGCCCCGATCCATCGAACAGAAAGCCCCGAAGTGACGCGACGGCGCGGCCCCACAGCCGTCTAACTAACTCTCCCGTCCCGTTCGATATAAATATCTCGCTCTCCACCACCGGCTACCGCTTCTTCGTCCTCCTCCTCATTTTGATCACTCACGAGAAAGCGCGCACGAGATCCTCGACCTCCTCCCGCCGCGTGTCCGCCTAAAGCCTCGCGCCAGATCCCCCATAGGCCGGCGCCGGGTGCTTGGTCATCAGATCGTCGCGACGACGGTTTCAATCGGTTCGCATTATTCGTTCGATCCGGCTTGGTAAACTTGTGTTCTTGTTGGTCTCGTCGGGGAAGAAGGGGAAGAAGATGTGGTTCACGGAGAAGGGGAAGAAGGCGGGGCCGTCGACGCCCAAGGGTAGGAAGCGGGAGTTCCCCATCCGGGCGTCGGACTACGAGCTGCTCGAGCCCATCGGGGACGGCGCCACCGCGGTGGTGCGCCGCGCGCGGTGCCTGCCGCTCGGCGGCGAGGTCGTCGCCATCAAGATCATGAACATGTCGCAGCGCACTGAGTCCGACGTGGTATGACATACGCGTATTCCTTTTATTGTCTCAGTCATTTGATTGCGCGCTTAATTACATTTCTGCATGCTTGAATAATTGCGCGCGCATCCACACATGCATGATGCAAACTTTGCAGTTCATTTCTGAGGTTCAGTGCTTTTCTGTTTTTGTTAGGCATGTAAATCTTCAGTATACGTCAGATTTAAGTGCAAATATTCTCGAGTCACTGTAGGAATTATGACATAAAGCTTCAAGAAGGATTATTTTCAGTACTTACTTAACCAGCCGATTAATTGGGCTATGGCCATGAACAACTGGTTTCACTTGTTTCCTTCTCTGCAGATCAATGCGTCAGAGGAAGTCAAGACCATGATTATGACTGACCATCCAAATCTTCTCAGCGCATACTGCTCATTCACCGAGGGTGAAACATTGTGGATCGTAATGCCCTATATGGCCGGTGGTTCATGCTACCACCTGATGAAATCTTCGTACCCAAAAGGGTTCAAGGATGAAAACTTCATAGCGTTTGTGTTGCGGGAAGCATTGAAAGGCTTAGAATATCTTCATGAAAATGGTCACATACATCGGGATGTAAAGGTACATATCATTTTGGTTGCTACGCACTTAATTGCTAACGTATCTGTTTTATTAGAATCTACATGGTTCAAGCATGCAGTTTGATAATAACGTGTGTTTCATGCATGAGCACAGGCTGGAAACATACTTCTAGATCAAGATCAAGGAGTGAAACTATCAGATTTTGGGGTTACAGCAAGTCTTTATGATTCAATCATCAATAGGCATGGAAAAAGAAAGACACTTGTTGGGACGCCTTGTTGGTAACTATATACCATGAAAAACACATTATTCATGCTCAATTATGTTTCTACTGTGTTGGTTTTCTCTAGCGGACTAACATTGAGCTTCCTTTTCTATTTTCAAGGATGGCACCTGAAGTGATGGAGCAAAAGGATTATGATTTCAAGTACATTTCTTTCTTTTTTTTCTTTTTTTTTTAACGTATATCACACAAGTATATATAGATGCTGATGTTCTAAATCATAACACAATTACAGGGCAGATATTTGGTCTTTTGGCATAACTGCAGTTGAGCTTGCTATTGGTCATGCTCCATTTTCTAGTCAACCGCCAGCAAAGGTTTGATTTTACCTTACTTTAGTCTGTGTTGTTTTATCAGAATGTTACGACTAAATGACATCTTGAAATTCTACTCAGGTGTTTCTCATGACATTGACGCATGCTCCTCCATCCCTTAATAACACAAAGGAGAAGAAATTTACAGAAGTATGATTATTTGTATAATTTCCTAGGCACTTATTCGTATTTCTAACTTGGTTTGTTTCTCTACTTGTATGTAGTCTTTTAAGAGTATGATTGCAGCTTGCCTAATAAAAGATCCAACAAAAAGGCCATCGGCAACAAATTTATTAAAGCACCCATTTTTCAGAAAAGCAAAGTCAGAACATAATGCCGTGAAACGCATGATAAATAAACTGCCATCCTTGGGCGAGAGGATGCAATCAATAAAGGTATAAACAAAGTTGTGTGTATATTACTTATCTAAGTATCATTTGTACTATGTAGCGTTAAAATCATGCCAAACACTTTGAACAGGAAAAGGAAACAAAGTTGCAAGCAGAGAGAAAACCCCATGACGATCTCAAAGAGAAGGCCTCACAGGTTTCACATAAGATTTATTTTAATTTCATATATAATAATACATATTTATTTAAAGCAAAATCAGAACATAATGCCGTGAAACGCATGATAAATAAACTGCCATCCTTGGGCGAGAGGATGCAATCAATAAAGGTATAAACAAAGTTGTGTGTATATTACTTATCTAAGTATCATTTGTACTATGTAGCGTTAAAATCATGCCAAACACTTTGAACAGGAAAAGGAAACAAAGTTGCAAGCAGAGAGAAAACCCCATGACGATCTCAAAGAGAAGGCCTCACAGGTTTCACATAAAATTTCTTATAATTTCATATATAATAACAATACATATTTATTTGCACTTAATATCTCATAGTGAAGTCCAACAGTAAAGATATGTGTTTGAGTTATTATGATTTGTTTATCTAATTCGTTCTTAGTGTTCTAGTCCATTTTTAAACATGTGTGTCTTTTAAATGTACTATTATGTATGAATTGTAATCAATCATACTTTAAAATCAACAGGAATACAGAAGGGGTGTTAGTGAGTGGAATTTTGATATTGAAGACTTAAGAGCGCAAGCTGCAGCAGTAAGTGTTTAATGATGCAATGAAGTTTTATCATGACTTTTATATTCTGTAATTGCATGGTTAACCTTCTATTTAATTTTAGTACCCTGACGATAATGAAGCTGAAGATTTTCTACACTTCCTCTTTGAAATTGACACCGTTGATGAATCTACTTCGTTACAAGACATTCGAGCACAACACTGCTCTAAGGATGATGAGAAAATGGTAACCTCAGTTTGTAATAGATTATTATCATCTTTTTTACTATACCCAACGTAGCATATTATTTGACATTTCCATGTATGTTACTAGAATATTTGTGATGAAAGCTCAGGACAATCAGATTCAACAAGTCCATTGTCCTTATCTCAAAGGTTCATCTCTTGATTTTGCAAATTCATTTTCCCTGTGCAGGCACTCGTACTATTGAAGTTTATTCTAATAATATATTTTGTTTTCTTAGTTTTGTTCATAAAATATTTGTTTCTACTCATTTTACCTAAAAACATTTGTTCCTACTAATATAAGACCATGTTTAAGTGATGACTATCAATTCGTTTTTGCTTGATTTATATCCTTATCACTATGAAAATCTGTACTCCTACATGTCGTCGTACTCTAGCTTACTTATCTCTTCCAGTGTTAACCAAGTCGATAAAGGAAGCCCTAATGGTCTTAAGTGCAATGAGCCATTTGAAGTTCATTCTATAGAACCAGCTAACAAGCTAACAAGGGCAGGTATGTTTTAAGTTGTTTATACTAAAAAGTAAATGTATGCACATTTTATGAAAATAACTTTACATTAGGGTTGACATGCAGTATTTTCTTATTAACAAGAGTTGTGCTACTTCATGTTATATATATGTTTATATGTTGTCTATTAGTCTCAAAAAAATGTTGTTTTTTGTGTTTTGTGCAGTTTCTACTTGTAAAGATGTTGATGAATATCTAGAGAAAACTGCTTTTCAAAAAGGCAGGTTTAAAGTAATACATGATTATAACAAGGTACGACTTACATCATTTCTAACCAGCTAGTTTATTTATTCTACACTTTGGTGTATTCTTTTTTTATATTGTGAAACTTCCTCAAGTTTAGCTAATGGCATGCTTTTTGACATTAATAGTGTAGTAATAGCTTGTATCTTGATTATGAACTGGCAACCCTATTAGACTCATCAGTACCTTCTTACCATATCAATTTAATATCCTTAACCAAGTTATGCGCGAGCCAACATCTTTTATATCCAAAAACATTGCAAAACCAAGTTATGAAGTGTTAATGAGCCGCTCCTAAAATAAAATTAAACACAACATATCTACTTTACTTTGTTGTTCTATTTGTCCATTATTTTCACAAATAATAGTAATGTTTATGGTCTATACAACTATCCTATAAGGATCGCCAATAACTTATATTTGCATAAAAAAATTATCTTTGAGGCAGCTTGAAGGAGCAACACAAAGAGAAAAGGAGTTATTGGAGCACATTAATAGTTTAGAGAAAATGTAAGTTCATGATTTTGAAATGTGTTTTGTTAGCCCTGCCAATGAACTTGTGTGTTGCTTCGTTGAATCTCATAATCTATATATTTACGACAATAGGTTGCTTGCAACACAAGACGAGGTTGAGCGCCTCAAAGCAAAGGGTAAATACACGTTGCTAGTTGAATGTATTTTCATTAAGTTTTGGTGGTTTAAATTTATCTTGGCGTGTTGTTTTTGGCAGAAGCAAAGAGGACCGAGTCGTGCCTATGACAACAACACAAGTTGAATTAGAAATCATGTAATTCTTGTTATGTTAGGAACAATTGTAATATGTATACCAATAGTTCTTAGTATATTAGGAGTTATACTAAGTTGATTTAGTGGATAGTTTATCACTTACGTAAAAAAACCTTTACATTTACTAATTCAAAAATATTTCTGTACTATTTTCTAATCTTCATAAATTGCTTATTTGTCTTTACGTAGAAGGCTTTCTTAAAAGAGAGAGATACATTCTGTTGTACTACATATATGGTTTCTTTTGTGAACATTCTTTGTCTGCATTGCCTAGACGAGAACGAGATATCTCGTCTAAGTTATGCAAGAGAAGTGTACTTTTTTATGTATAAATGCATCTTATTGACTTTTTTGGTAGTAGAATTCAGCGAACAATAGTTAAAGTCACACAGATATTTTCATCCGTAATAAACTGTCAAATTTGTTGGTTAAGGGCCTATGGCGGCTTCACTATGCAATTTTGTATTAGAATCTTATCGCCGTCTAACTAGGTTTTCAGATGTGTGAGAAGTTCGTTGACACAACTGAAAACTTGTTACACTTTATTTCTTGATCATCTTCAATCTCAAATTCGCGCGCGACCTGATCCATCACGCTGCACGCATGCCCGTGGGAACAACAGAGTTCACGGAGGCACGCTTGGGCCACCATTTCGGGGGAACTACCGTGCATCGGGCCCAAAATCCCACGTGCGATCCGCGCGACGGGCAAGCCTGGGCCACCCGGCGCGGGCGGGCAGGAGCTCGTTTCGCGGCCCTCGGCACGCGCTGCCTGGTTTCACGGCATCCGCGGACACCGAGCCGAGCCACACCTGCCCACCGCTCCTCCGCCCTCCGCCGCATCAGCTAAGCTAAAAACAAGACGATGGGTGGTGGGAGCCGAACGGGCCCGGCGCCCCCCGAGCGGAGCCACACCTGCCCACCGCTCCTCCGCCCTCCGCCGCATCAGCTAAGCTAAAAACAAGACGATGGGTGGTGGGAGCCGAGCCCTTTCGCTGACCTCCCTCTGCGCCACCGCCCTCGCCGCCGCGAAACCCCCGCTCCCCTTCCTCGCGCCCGCGCACCGCATCCTCCCGCTCCGCCTCGCCGCCGCCATGTCCTCATCCTCAGCGCCGTCTCCGACTCCCTCCGTCCCCGCTGCCGCGTCGGGCGATGCCGGCGCCCCGGCGCCCTCCGCGTCCTCCGCCATCGACTTCCTCACGCTCTGCCACCGCCTCAAGGTTCGTGACGGGTTTCGCATTCGGCGGCTTGGTTTGCTCGTGGCGCGATTTGACCGGATGGGTGGGGCTGTGGGTGCAGACGACCAAGAGGGAGGGATGGGTGAGGCGCGGCGTGCAGGCGCCCGAGTCGATCGCCGACCACATGTACCGGATGGGCGTCATGGCCCTGATTGCGGCGGATCTCCCCGGTGTCGACCGCGACAGGTGACGCAACTGGTTTCGTTTGGACCATTATGCAAGTGTTGGCCATATTTGGCCTTGTCGCTGTTCAGTTTTGATATTATTTCAACTATTGCAGGTGTGTCAAGATGGCCATTGTACATGACATCGCAGAAGGTACTGCTCTACTATTCTGTGTATTTGATTCGATTGGATTTTGGTGATGTTTGGGTGCCATAGAGGTGTAGAATAGAAATAGAGGATGTGAATTGTGCATGTTAGAGTGTGAAAATATGGGCTGTGTCAGTAGAAGTTAATGTTATCGATAACGTAGCTTACTTCGTCCAGCACCCATGTTTCTGTTTGATTGGAGTAGAACACTTTGTGTTTGTGCATATTAATGTGCTGCCCAATGGTGATGATAATGTTGCTTGGAGGGCGTCCGGAACTTGTGGGAAATTTTATAGGTTCCTGGAAACTACTGTTTGAACTTCCACACTTTGTCCCGTCGTGCGGGAAAAGCATTATATATGGCAGCACTCGGCCCTGTCACCGAGAAATGAACACATGATTAGGCATTGTGCGTGCATGCACGCTTTCTATTGTGTGAAACTCTGTTCTTAGTACTATTTGCCTTGCTGATTTGGTTAAATTGTTTCAAACTCTTTTTTTTCCCTCGGTGTAACAGCAATCGTTGGTGACATTACACCTTCTGATAATGTGCCGAAGGAAGAGAAGAGCCGCCGGGAGAAAGAAGCTTTGGACCACATGTGCGAATTGCTTGGTGGAGGTCCAAGAGGTAAACATCAAAGAGAGTAAACATTAATACTCTGTGTTGAATGTTTCTGAGGCTTCTACCATTTTGTTACATGAGTTCCTCTGTTACAACATGATATATAATTACTTACGTTAGATAAATGTGACGCTGTGGCAAATTGTTGGCAATTCTAGATGACATAATGCTGTGCCACACCTTGTTGCCCAACGTATGTATGCATTATCCAACGAAACCCACGTTTGCAAGTCAGTCGATCAAACCTGGTCACCAGGGGACCGATCAGTTGTCTTGGTTGGTTAATTGCCCGATCAAGCCAATTTATCTGCAGCTGATTGGTCCGATCAGTTACCTGATCGTCCATTTCCTTGGGACCGATCAGGACGTTTGCACCACGGCCGGCTGCTCCTCCTTGTCGAATTCAGACGACTAGCCAGACGACCAGGCAACAAGTTGCCCTAATCGGGTCGACAGCCCTGATCGAGGTGAGCGGAGCGATGAGGACGATTAGTCGGATGACTTTTATGTGGAACGAAACCATATTGTAGTACATGCTGGTAAAATAATTCCACATATAATGGTTTCTTATCCTTAGCCCATTTAATCCTACAATCACTGTTGCTTAAATGTTCATTTTACCCTGAAACATTAATTTTTTTCATTGGAAAGTAGCTCAGGATTTCGACTTGTAACAACTTAGATATCCAGTGTTTAGTTTGTACTTGCGTTGTTCAAGATATATCGATGGTTATAGAACAGAATTGGAGAGCAGCATAGCACAAGCATTGGAGTGAGATACCTAGGACGCAAAACCACTTGGGGCCTTTTGGATATGTTTCAGGTTCCTAGAACTCAAAACCACTTAGCTCTGCCCTTTTGAAGATGTGTTCATACTTGATAACAAATACTTTCTATGGGGGCGAAACTACAGAGCTTGTGTCCTTACAATAAATATCGTTCACTTGTCGTACAATAAATATTGTTTTTTATTTCATCATTTTCTTGCCAATTTATTTCAGCCGAAGAAATCCGTGAACTTTGGATGGAGTATGAGGAGAATGCCTCGTTGGAAGCAAAAGTTGTCAAAGATTTTGACAAGGTACAATTTTGTCCAGCATTTTACTGATACAATATGTCTCGAGTAATTGCAGCAATCTTTCAACTGGCAATATCATAACTTGAAGTATGCTTAACTTGCCTTGGTCCCAGTGTAGAGGATCGAGAAGACAAAATATACATTGATATGTGGCTGAAACCTTTTTTTAATTATTTACATGTTACAATGTTTTATTTTCTTATTGTTGTGTTTCCAGGTTGAGATGATACTTCAAGCATTAGAGTATGAAAAGGGTATGTTCATACTTTTTTTTTTGATATTTTTAATGTACTCAGCATTTCCATTTTCCCTTGTGCAGTAGCTATGAACTAGAGACTATTGTAGTTACTAAATAAATAAACATAGAGAAAAAAAAAATCAGCTGACTATGGGCCATCTTTTGCATCATCATGTGCTTAGAACACTATTCAACTTGCATGAATAATGCAAGAGAGAAGTAATATACAGAATATATGTCTTAATGCCTGCTATGCTCCATAATGACCATATAAGATTGACTTTACGGCAACAGACTTGCACTGACGTCTCTGAAACTTTTCAGAGCAAGGGCGGGACCTAGAAGAGTTCTTCCAGTCAACAGCAGGTGTGATTATCTTCCTTTCCCCCGCTACGATCACCACCTGATTCTGCTACTTGGTTGTCATGAGCATCTAGCACACTCAATTGAACACCTTATATATAACTACATGGGCTATTCATTATTCTTGTATTCTCACCCACAAAATATGTTTCTCTTAGATGATCAAACGATTTGTCACAAATTCAGAACATAGTAGCACCCAAATGATGATATTGAAGTTGAAACTAGGCGGTAGCACCCCACAAGTGTTTTATCATAAGTGTATATGTGGCCTTTGACCAATTTTTCTTCGTTGCACTAAAATAGTTGATAGAAAAATGATATCCATTCTTGTTCTGCTTCATTCCTTTGCAGGTAAATTTCAGACAGACATTGGAAAAGCATGGGCAGCGGAGGTTGCATCAAGAAGAAAGTAAAAAAGAAACAAACTGATCAAATGGCACCCCTTCGATCTTTTCTGTTTTCAACATAACGTGCCAGCAGCACGTTTCTTTAAACTTAACATTTTGCTAGATGGTGTTTCAAGGTTTAGCACTGAGATACGTAGCACTTACCTATGGGGAGCGAAGATCACTTTTACCCTAGTCCTGGGACATTGAGACGCACTAGGCTTGCTACACAAAAAGTCCAGATGAGCCACTGGTTGTTACGGATGGTTCATTTGGCTGTAGCTGTTCCTGTCGAGAGCTTGTAGCAGGATACAAGAGACAGTGCTAGCACCATCGTCTTGGTGATGTAAAATCAGTCAACTCTTGAATTAACTTTACCACCACAGTTTCATTGTTTCAGTCATTTTTATTGAAGTGTCCCTTGGTTGAGAGTATGACGAACTCCTACTTATTGATGCATCCATATATTTGGATGTTGACATTGTTCACCAATAGTTTATTCAAACATAGTACAGAGTAAATGTGCATCGAGACCAATGAGTCCTGCACTAGCCAAGGGTTGGCCTTGCCATCTTTTCCATCCTCTTCCCCCTGAGGAACAGCTTGCACAGTCCCGTCCAAAACTCCATGTCAAGCACCCTGCCCTCAGCTGCTTTGCGTGCCACGTCTGCTGCGCGGCTCTGTGAATTCAGAGCAAATGAAGGATGAAGGTGAGATGAATGCTGGCCAATATGCACACGATTAGACTAACGGCACACTAACTCCATTTTAAAAATGACAACGTTGAAGCAAGCTACTTTGTCTTAACCTCAACATTTAAAAATGAAGACTGTACGTACGTACTCTCTCTGTTTTTAAATTGATGTCGTCGTTGACTTTTTGAGTTAAGTTTGACCATTCGTCTTATTCAAAAAAATAAAATTATCATATATTATGTTATGATTTGTTTTATCACTAATGAAAATTTAAGTATAACTTATAAGTTTTCAAATTTAAACAGGAACGAACAAGCCTTCAGCTGCCTGCCTCGCCGGAGGCATCTCGATCAACATCGCTGCCGTCAGCACAACGTCAAATACAGCCGGCCGTGGTACCGGACTCTGAAACGGCAGGAGCATGATTGAGGGGTCTCTGCGCACCGTAGGGATCGAGAGCGCCTCTGCCTCTGCACCTATTGCGCCCATGTCCGATCCGATGTTCATCAGACAGAGACCAAGGCTGGTCGCTATTTGAAACAGCGATCATGGTTAGCGACCACCCCGGTCCGTCGCGGCCACTGCCGCCTCGCCAGGTTCCTCGGCCGAGGATCTACGCCATGGAGACCTCATCGCGACCTGCGCGTCTTCCGCACTGAGGCCGCGAGCTCTCGAAGGCCGCGGCGTCATGCCCACGGACGCCAGGTCGCCATGCCCCAGGTGAGTGCCCGCTGATGCCACCGTGACGGTCGTTGCCCCCTCCCGCGCTTGCCGGCCGTCGGTTCGCGACGTTGGAGGGAGGCCATGGCCTCGATCACACATTGTGTCCGTACAAGGGTTGGTCATGTTTTCAAAATCGAGTGCGCAATTTCAGTTGAAGCGTTCCTAATAATTTTTCAACGAATGTTGCAAGCCGGGTGCAAGTTTGGCAATTTTTTTTTTTTTGAGGGAATGCCATCCGGCGAGTGCAAGTTTGGCAATTTTCAGTTGAAAGCGTCCGGTTTCTTTGAAAGTTTCGACAGTCAATTTTCAGGTGACACCGAACGAAACAGAGCACTAGCAGGAGGTGAAGCGCGACGGCGAGCTTTTCGGTTGCATCAAAACCATAGAATCCAGTGGCCTCGAGTCGCCCAGTCCGTCTTATCAAAAAATAAGAATAAAAGATCGCCGTGTTCCCTTGTCCTGCTAGCGCGCGGTAGCGTGGCGCTGGCCGTCACGGCGAGCGCCAGATCACTGACACCGCGAAGCAGCACGAGCGGCATATGACTGGTTGTTTAGTGATGCCTCTTTAGCTAGCTGCTTGGCGCGGGTTATGTAGCGCAAGGCGCAGCAGACTGCGCTTTTGGTTCCTGTGAACTGAATATAAGTACAATGTTTCCAATATAAGCTCGAGAGGGACATGTATTTGGTCGAAGTGGAGGCTTATACAATATATAATATAAAGAGTATTGTCGCCTCTCTCTCTTTTTTTTTTTGCGACAGAGTATTGTCGCCTCTTGTATGGTTCCCTGGGTGTCTCTCAGAAATATGTTTACCCGTCAGAAACCACGACCGTGTGAGTCCACCCTCTGTTTCTTTCAGCATCCATCAGCTGCCCTTCGTTTTCCTCGATCATGGCACGGTTGACTGATCAATCTTTGTTGCAGCATACATACGGACAGGATCCGTGCACATGACGTGCACCCAAAGTCTTGGCCAAAAGGTTAATAATGTCTGCTTGTCACAAGCCAGGTGGAGATGACATATTCTGATATTCAGTTATGGAAGAGTACCACCTGTCTTTCCTTCTCGATTAAAGTATGTCTGTGTGTCGCCAGCATCAGTTAAAGAATTCAAACTACAACTTTCGAAAAAAGAATTCAAACTACAATCCGAAAGGGTCCAGAAGCCCTTAAGAATCTACTCCCTCCGTTTTTAAATTGATGTCGTCGTTGACTTTTTGAGTTAAGTTTGACCATTCGTCTTATTCAAAAAAATAAAATTATCATATATTATGTTATGATTTGTTTTATCACTAATGAAAATTTAAGTATAACTTATAAGTTTTCAAATTTAAACAAATATTTTGAATAAGACGAACGGTCAAACATAACTCAAAAAGTCAACAGCGACATCAATTTAAGAACGGAGGTAGTAGTAGTACTCTAGTTTGGAATTATGATGGTTACGTGGTCTACTTACGGTGACGGTGTTGCAGTCAACGAAGGCATCAATGATGTGGTGCATGATATCCATGTCCATCTCGGGGTGCCCCTGGACGCCGAGGACATAGTCGCCGACGGCGAACATCTCGACGCCGGTCTTCTCCGAATAGGCGAGCACTGTGGCTCCCGGAGGCAGCTCCAGCACCTAGATTATTTTATCCATCGCTTATTGACTTATTGTACGTAGTGACGATTTCCTCAAAGAAATGTAAGCGTAAGTGCATACAGGTAAACACGAAGAACACACCTCGTCTTGGTGGATCTCGATTAAGGGAGCACTTCTGGGTAGCTCCCGGAGATCTTTTAGAAATTCGACGCCTTGCATCTCTTCCACGTTGAGGTTCACCGTCCTCACTCCTAAATCCCATCCGCTGTTTGACTTGCCCACACGGCCTCCCAATGCTCTGCACAGAATCTAGAGTGCACGCGGAATAAAATTAGAGACAAAATGTACTTCCAAGTAATTAGACCTTCAACGCGTGCATAGTTTCACATCTATCAGATTTTAGAGTACAAAGTGACCCCCGCCCATGATTATTATCTATTTTTTACACCACAGTGGAAGTGGTTTGTAGTAGAACTACAGTTAAATGATACAAGAACTATAATGAATTTTTGGGTGTAATTTGTCAGTGATAATAGTGCAATGAAAATTCATGTGTTTGTCTGATTTTTTTAAAACTGTAAAGTTAGATCTAACTCTTGACCACGCATCTTAAAATTGGATGGCTAAAAAATCGATTATTAGAAACCATTTAAATGCTCATGTGTTGTATCTAAAGCTTCGTTTTAATTGCCGCACAGAAGTTTAAAAACCGCCGCTCAGATTTGTTCCAAAGCAGCGATGGAGCCAGGCCCATGCAGTGTTGTCACACAAAAAGATGTGGAACAATCAAGTTTTATACATGTGAGATTAATGGTTACGTGTGTCTGATTGGCGTGTAAACCGAAGGTTGCACTTCCTTTGTCTAAAGAAAGACCATGGCGAAGGTTACACTTGAGAAAAAGGACATGCAGCGTTCTAGTTCGGCTCCATGGGCAAAGCAGACGCCGAGTAACCTCTTCTCCATGGCGTGGAGCGTCCGGAGGAAGTCGCAGAGCCGGAGGACCCATGGCTCGTCACCGTGCGCGTCGCTGGGGCTGCCGGTGACGACGAAGCCGTCGTACCCGTCCACCTCATCCAATGGCGGGAACTCGCCCTCGTACACGCCGAACGCGTCCCACCTCTCGCCGGCGTCGCCGAACGCGGCGGCGAAGACGCCGAAGTAGCCGCCGCGCGCCGCCCCGACGTACTTGGGGAAGTCGTCCATCGCAAGCAGCTGCCTCTGATGCAATTGTCATCGTGCAACCGTCGTCGGGAGGAAGCCGGCGCGGGACGCGGGACGTACGGTGTTGAAACCGTCTCAGATTTTTTTGCTCTCCTTTTCGCAACAGAGAAATGGTGCCGTCGAGGATAAATTGTTGCACGGAGTCGACAGGGCACGGTGGCTGGCTGGCCGCTAATGCAAGCTATAGACCTGCTAATAAAGAGCTCAGCGGTTCGAGTGCTCTCCCACTAAAGATTACAAGGAACAGTGTGGTGGACATTTTTGTTCCAAAAGCTGTTTTTTAAGTAACACATGCAAATACGTACAAATATTCATCCCTATCAACACAAATGCTAATGTTGTTTTCGAAACATTGGGCGGGTTTGATCTTGCGATTCCTGAAGTCACCATGGTGCGACGTCGCCTTCTACTGAAATAACAATTATTAGTCGTAAATACAACACATGTGTCAAGTCTAAAGCTTGAATCCCTATGAGTTGGTTCTACTACAACGAATCTAACAAGCTAAGCTACACTCAGTTCGCACACAGCGCCAAAAAACTTGACATCGATAATCCTGGATTTGGGCGAAGAGTCTCATTAGCTTCCTTAACTTGACAAGAAAGATTGCGTCCATTTCGATCGCAGCAAATTCACAAGTCTCATAAAAGAAGGAATTCTGGCAAACGATCTACCCTGCTGTTCCTTTAAAAAAAAAAAGAGGTCCATCTTCAGTGTTCAAAAAGAAAAAAGATCCACGTTCAGTGATGGAGCTACGAGCTGCCGCCGAGGTGAGCTGATCTCGATGGATTTTGGAAGGTCATTAGCTGAATATTGCTCATCACGCAAAGCGCGACACCTGTGAAGCTGTGGTTCCTGTGAAGCCCCGCCGGAACAGGAACATATCACACGCACGTGCACAGACTCGGGCCGCTGAGAACACTCTTGCCGGATTTTTTGGGTGATAGAGAAGTGACAGGTTTTTGCTAGAGGCTAGAGCTAGACAATGACCCGCGCGATCCCAACTGCTGAACTGCATCGCTGCCAGTGCAAGTCGAGGGCAAAGAAGCGCAGTCCGTCAGTCCGTGACAGCTTCTTGGTGATATCCTGGGAGAACGAGCGAAACGGCAGGGCGTTTGACGAGACGACGAGGCCGCTCATCAGGTGATACAAGCAGATCGATGCTCAAGAAGATCAAGCAGGGACGCGGATCAGCTCCGGGGTTGAAGTATTGTGGTTAAGGGCCGTAACATCCCATCATTGTGGTATATGGACATACGCTAGTTAAGATGGCGAATGCTAAGCTGAACGCTGCTGCCTTACTGAGCATCTTCTATTTGCCGAACCGGGACGTTACCTGGTGTAAGGAGTTAAGCGTGCACGTCTTGATGAGTCGCGTGAATCTGCATGCTAGTGATTGACAAGTACTCACTCTGTTTTTTAACTGATGTCGCTGTTGATTTTTTTATTTATATTTCATCATTTGTCTTATTAAAAATAATTATCATATATTTTGTTATAATTAGGTTTGTTACAAAGAAAAATTTAAGCATAGCTTATGAGTTTTCAAATTTTATCAAATATTTTAAATAAGACGAACGGTCAAACGTATCTCAAAAAGTCAACGGCGACATCAATTTAAGAATGGAGGTAGTACGTATGATATTTTTTTGTCCTAACTGATGCTGTAAATTGCGATAGAGCTAGCTAAAGTCAAATTGCTAGCTAATTTAACTAGCGATGGGGATTAATTTGACCCCCTATCAAGCTGGAGTGACGATTGCTATCATACGGAGCTATGGCACTAAAAATATAGTATACGATTTGCAAATAAAAATAATATTGCTAATGTCGCATCATCACCAAGTCGGTATCACGTTTTCCTCGCAGATAGTTAAAAAATAACAGCACGTGTGTAGTTATTATGAGCGTCCGTGTCTTTGACAGATACGCATCAATCAGGGCTTGTTTGCTTGAGACCTTCATATGCTTCTTTTTTTTTAGATGACCATCAGAAAACTATTTGGACCAGGCAACAATCTCAGGCGTCCGGTTGTTGCCTGGCCAGGCAGCTTTGCCTACGGCTCCCCCATACCTCTCCTATCTATGCTCCAAGCATGATACCAAACCGCTTCTCAGTATCTAAACATTTATTTTCATTCATAATATGTTTTTCTTTTCTTTTTTGGATGGATCCATATTCTCAAATTGTCCATGGACAACTACTAGGCTAGGGTTAGACCATGTTTGGCACGGCTATGTGATTTGGCTTATGCCCATTGCTATAGTGTTTTCATTGTAGCTACATAGTCATAAGACAGAAAAAGCCACAAAAATATGGCTTATTTCAGATTATACATTCGTTAAACAGTTTTTTATTGTAGCCACATACCAAAAGTACATAAGCCAATGAGGTAAAGTCGCTGTAAGTCATGCCAACGGCCTCTTAGTCTGCATCTTTAACTTGTTGCATGTTTTTTATCCTTTCTAATTTTTCTATCTTCAACGTTGATTTTGAAGAGATGTAATCACAATTAAAATATTTCATAATATATTAATTGATTGCCCATTTCTAATTGATATGGAACTAGCGGGGTTGCCTATGTTGCGTGGCAAGTACCCAAAAAAAAAAAGGAAATGAAACAACAGACTGGTTATGCCTACATCTGCATCGCTTCCTAGAAACACCTTTCAGGCATTGATGCCATCGCTTGCCCAACAAGTGTGGTTTTGTTTACTTTTGCATTTTTGTCAACTTGGGGCTGTAGAGATGACTGCATTTCTGAGAAGCCATTTGAAGTAAATCCCTTGGTAGTGGGGTGAGGGCACATGCCTTTTTTTTACGCTAGAAGCGGTGGAGAAGTAGTTCCAAATAAGTCTGGCTTTTGAGGTTGTTGTGTGGCTGGCTTCCCCAAGTCTCCGATACTAAATTAATTGGATTATTGGGCCTCAACAACACTTGGATCAGAAAGTTCATTTGTCACGCAGCCCATATACTCATTCGTTTAGTTTACCCTTCTATACGATGAGAACTCGGATGGATTTAGAACCGGAAACGACAGGTGGAGGAAAAATTGGACTGTGCCAGATATGATGATCAGACAAGGATACAAAAATCTGATTCAAATTGGTTGGGCATAGGGTTGAAAAATTAAGTCGGATAACCCTAATTAACTTTATAGTAGTAAAGATTAATTTGGCAACTTTGTGCCCCTGAGACAAAATGTTATGACTTATTTTGTTGGTCAATATAAATATAGTATGGATGTCAGTTTTTATTACTTATTTTGTCGGTCAAATATAAATGTCACAGATGTCACTATGGTTGCTGGCTTCCTTGTGCCTCCCGAAAGAAGCTCTTGCATTCTGATTTTTTTTTCTATATATTTTTCATTAAATTACTTTTATGTCTGCATTATCATATTGTCATTTTCACACATTTTGTAGGCGCATTGTAGGCTGTAGTAATTTTCCTCGTGCACCTTAAGATCGACCAAAAGGAAAATTATGGTATTCTTGCAACAATGGTACCCAGGTAGTAAGGTATATAATCATCAGTAAAATCAAAATCAGACATTCATTTATTGTTTATTGATTCTCATATGTCTCAAGGTACACTTCAGATAACATCTGCACCACAAAAGAGTCGTTCGGTAATAGTAACTGCACCACATGGCAGAAAAAAGAATGAAAAAGAAAAGGACAACTGTCCCATTGTCCCGTTTACATGACCTCGATCGATCCATCAGTAGATCACCTGTTATATATGCCGAGAGAGCTGCAGTGCAACACTACAGTGTAGCGCGTGCTCGAAACGCCGGGCAGGGCTAGCTGCAGGGGCTCTCCCTAATCACGACACATGCAGCGCGATGCATGCTAAAACACGTGGAAGTATTTACGTACGGCCAGTCAGTCGGCCATCCCTTCGCTTAATTAGTTTATGCCGGTGCCAGCGGTGCATGCCAGCTGGTGGAGCGTCGGCGCTGCGGCGAAGCAGCCGGCGACGACGGTGCCGCGGCTTGCCGTCACGTCCGGCACCAGCGCAGCAGCTGCAGCAGCAGGCCGGCCCATGATACTCGCTTGCTGCGGGCGGCGCCTCTGG
>LAPY01001042.1:103317-115916 GCA_000970635.1 Eragrostis tef | reverse complement strand
GGCCGAGCCGGAGGTCTCGCCGATTCCTACATCTGTCCTGTTCCTTCTGGCCTGTTCCTTCATCAGCGGCAGTATGCTCTTGATATTCTGGAGCGTGCAGGGATGTCCGACTGCAAGCCGAGTTCCACCCTTGTTGACACTCAGGCCAAGCTATCTGCTGATTTGGGTGTTCCGGTTGCTGACCCGACTGCCTACAGGAGCCTCGCTGGGGCTTTGCAGTATCTCACCTTCACCAGGCCTGACATCGCTTATGCCATCCAGCAGGTCTGTCTTCACATGCACGACCCCCGCGAGTCCCACCTGGCTGCTCTGAAGCGCCTCTTCCGCTATGTTCGTGGCACAGTTGACTATGGCCTGACTCTTCACCGGTCTCCTTCTGCTGAGCTGGTTGTCTACACGGATGCCGACTGGGCTGGCTGTCCGGACACTCGGCGTTCCACCTCGGGCTACGCAGTCTTCCTCGGCGGCAACCTTGTCTCGTGGTCGTCCAAGCGACAGCCCGTGGTCTCCCGCTCCAGTGCCGAGGCGGAGTACCGGGCTGTGGCTAACGGCGTGGCTGAGGCGACCTGGCTTCGACAGCTCTTGGCGGAGCTCCACAGTCCACTCGCCAAGGCTACACTTGTCTACTGCGACAACGTCAGCGCGGTGTACCTCTCCACCAACCCGGTTCAGCACCAGCGGACGAAGCATGTAGAGATCGACCTCCACTTCGTTCGGGACTTCGTCGCCATTGGGCAAGTGCGGGTCCTCCACGTTCCCATTACCTCCCAGTTTGCGGACATCTTCACCAAGGGTCTCCCCTTCTCGATCTTCTCGGAGTTTAGATCCAGTCTCAACGTATCCAGTGGCTAGTTGTGACTGCGGGAGGGTGTGAGTTTTTCTTTCTTGTGTCCAGTCTTGAACTCCGCTGCGACGGTTAGTTCAGACTGCCGGGGGGTGTTGGAGTGTGTTTGACCCATACAGAGGCCCATGTGTGTTGGATATATATACTCATCCATCTAGAGTTGGAGGAATCAATTTTGGCTAGTTCAATCCTGAGCCTAACACCAGCCCATGGATGTAAGCCATGTGCCGCGCTTCGTTGATGTCGTAGACCAGACCCGGGTTGGCGGTCGTCATTATCGCAGGCTTGTCGCAGTAGACCAGCAATCCCACTGAGGAGTGTTCATGTACGACTTTCTTATGGCTTTGCCGTCCAGGTAGGGCATGTATGATGCCGGCAGGACGTGCGCGTCCGCGAACGCCGTGTAAAATCTGCCGTCGCCGGTCAGCAGCATGCCTACGCCGCCGGCGTTCTCGACAAGGATAGCCGGTCCGCATTCGTACCACCTCTCGAGGTCGAGATGGCTGGTGTAGTCGGTTACTTGCGACCCCGATACCTAGCTTTTTGTTGATATGAATTTTAGTGGCCATATGATACAGATGAAACTATGCACAAAGGAAATGCATGGTTACTGTATGAATAAAAGAAGGATAAGTGGTTCTGGCCTTGATGATGAGTTTGTAGTTCTTCTGCTTGTGACAATATATTTTGAAAGTTTAGCTCCGCAGTTCAGTTGCAATTGTCTGACAACAATAGCTTGCTTGTCTGCTTGGGTGAGGTGAACCAGAGAGAAGCTTTTCATGTCATGCCTGATGATTGTTTGTTTAGACTGGTAGCAGCACCAGTTAGTGCACATGAATTTGGCTAATAGATTCCCGTTACTTTATTGCGGAGAAGCACCAAATTTTGTACAATATAGAGAGTTGAAAAAGAGATGAAACAGGTACACAATCGTCACACATTGTAGAACTTTTCTAGTACACTGTTTTTTTGCCCTTTGACATCTCAATCAGTGACTGCATACATTTCAAATAGATAAAAGGATTCATATTGATTACAAATACGAGTACAGAATGATATTTCCAATACAGTATCAATCTGAACTTCAGCCACAAAGGAGCACTTTGTGGGAAACAACAATTTACAAGCAACCTACTCTGCTAATGTCGAAATTTCTCAGTCTGAATTTCACTGCTGAAATGCCACAACCTCCAAAATTGCAGGAAATACTATTGTGGCCATGTTGTTGCTGAGCTGAGCAGATGTCTAGCTGTCACACGTCCTGACTTAACGGAGCCGCATTGCCCCTACGGTCGCCGGACCAGTGAAAGATATATGCAAATTGTCAAACAGATTTCCATCAAAAAAAGAAAAATGAATGGTTAATGGAACACCCATCGAACATGAGGTATTTAAAATAGTTTGTCAAAGCATATGCTGCCTACTGCTCTAAGATGGATTAAGATCGACATACTGCAACCTTCTCTAAATTAATTTCCTTGGGTTGATTATATGGGACTACTACAGTGCGATGGTAATAAATCATGGTCGTAAGTCTCCGGTACAACAAAGCAATTCATGAACAGGATTTCCACCTGGCGATGTGGTGGTGTCAAAGATGACGCGGAGGCCAAGGTTGTGCGGCGGTGTCGTCAAGATCAACATCGGCCGATGCGACTGGCCATGTCGCCCCGGCTCACTTAACCAAGAGATCAAACACCAAAATCCTGGCGCTATGACGACGGTTGTGGTGCTGCGATGCCATAGCGGACGAACTCGCGACGATGCAGGATGGTAAGCGTCGTGGGCCCGCCACCCGCTGACGCGGCCACAGCCGCCCGGTTGGCTGCCCGGGGTCGGGTAAATGACGGTGGGCTCTGCTAGTGTTCGGGGATTGGAGAATGGCGGCGGCCGTCAAGCTCTGATCGGGAACGATGAACAGAGAGAGAGGGAAGGAAAGAAAATCAATCGAGTTGTAAGATCCGCTAGTATTTTGTCCTGTGAGATCCATGAAATCACTAAGCTGCCACTACATTTTGTTTCCAACAGTATCCTTTATCTTCTTATACCACTTTAAAATACTATCATACCACTGTGAGTGCTTTAAGTGGTATAAAGTCTATTTGAATGGTTGGATTAAAAAAAATGAAGGTCCACATTGATTTGAGTGCACCGTAAAGGTTCTCTTAGAGAAATGTTTGATACCTGGCTGCTTCTTCCTCGACACCACCCACTCCTGCCATACTTTGTGCTACTCCTCTCCATGTGTGTTTTCCTTTCTCCATTTTTGCCGTGACACTGCTGATTCCTTTAGTAACTAAGAAGCATGCATGTTGCTCTAGTCATTCGCACGGCATATATAGTGCTCAAGGTCTTGGGGTCCAGAGTCCAAACTGTTCCTGGCTACTGGATGACGATAGAGATGTGCCACGAGGCCTGATGCACAGAAGGTGGTTGTGTATATATTGTGCTAGTTTGTTTTTTAAAAAAAATAAAATGAACCGGCACAAGATAGTGTCAATTTCATTAATTGAAGAAGGAATAAATACAAGTACGTAGCCTGGTAGGCTACATATAGAGAAAAAGCCACAAACAACAGTAACCGCAACATATTGTTCTAGTTGAGCCTCCAAGGTGTGTGGCGACTTGAGCAAAATATAGTGCACTCAAACATATAGCTTATGTGATTTTTTTTGTGAATGAAGAACAATTAGTCATTGACATCTTTCACTTCTGTTAATTGGTTCTTTCTTGTTTCCATTCCCTCCCTTACGCGTTCAGTTACTAATGTTGAGCATCTCTGTTCTCTTAGACAATGTAATCATGTTTGTAAGATCTGTTTGTCTTGTGAAGTAAGATAGACCGGTAGAATCTGTTTTCCTGTGAATACAAAGCTGTAACTGTGTCGTTTGAAATTTGATTTCCATAGTCATTCACCTGTGAATGCAGTACTCCTTCCGTCCTAGTTTACTTGTCATTCTGGGAGTATTTTCTGGTGTCCAGATTCATAGAATGTTCAATGAATCTGGATAGACAAATTTTATAGGTTCAGAGAATGTTCAATGAATCTGGTAAAGAGTCATAATGCCAAATATTTTAAGACAGGAGGATTACATAATATGAATTTGTTTCATGTTCCAAAGATGAAGTTTATCCTCTGCCAGGTATCTTCTTGGACTTTACTGTTATTGATGAAGATGAATCCCATTATCTCACATCTTTCGTGCAAATCAATATTGGTTGAGACAAACACTTCAATATATAAAAAAAAATCAGGTTTGGTTTTTTTCAAAACTTGATTACCCACCTCAACCCGAAGTCGGAGGTCAAAGTACAAAGTTGATAGCGAAGGATAGTGAAGAAAACAGAACGTAAAACAAACTTAATACCAACTCTCTAGAAACACCAGCATTGGGGGGAGGTTGGCCCAGTTGTACTCCAAACTCCTGCACCGTGCACCCATACCACTGCAACCGACTACACCGATGCTCGATCGGGAAGCGTGCACCGTACTCCCAGACTACGGCATCTAACTGCACATAAGCTCGCTATTGAAGCTGAAGGCAGCAGAAGAGTAATTAAGTGTACAAAGAGATACGCTTCTTTCCAGACACCTCGCATTCCCAACACATCCTCTCACATGTATTCTATGTATACGTATTTGATTTCCGTGCTATCTGATTGTTGATGATACGGTCTGTGCAAAATGCGATGAAGCGGGTGAGACTTGTAAGCTCGATCGGTACCATGTCTGCATATAGTGGCTGGTGAGACATTTATTCATTCTAGCTCGTTACTCATAAAAAATCGTAGTAATTTTACTACCTGTTCATATCTTTTGGATGTCTAATTAAGGTTGAACTTCACAAGAAAAAAAGTGAGCACATGTTTTGTCGCTCCCTCAAGTTCTGGAACTACTTTCTTATATCGCTTCGCCGTCCAGGTACGGCACGTATGATGCCGGCAGGACGTGCGCGTCCGCGAACGCCTTGTTGCCGTCTGCCGTCGCCGGTCAGTAGCACGCCTACGCCACCGGCGTTCTTGACAAGGATACCTGTCTAGACCCGGTCGAGACAGACATCTTCAATCACGTGCACGGCGATCTTCTTGTTGTGGGCAGACAGGCCATTGCCGAGCTTGACGGCCGTCGCCGTGCATACGATACGGGGCACGTTGTTGCCGAGGGAGCTCGGGTCCGGGCCCTCGTTCCCCGCGGAGCAAGCAAACGAGGATGCCCTTCGCCATGGCGCCTAAAGCGCCGATAGCGATTTGGTCGTCGTAGAACGGTCTGTGATCGAGGAGCTGCTGCCCAGCGGCAGCGAGAGCACGTCGGCGCCGTCGGATATCGCGGCGTCCGTGCCGGCGAGCACGTCGGCGTGGACCGCCAGGTGCGCGCGCGGAGCCGTGCCCGCGGCAGTGCCGTTCCCTCCCGCTGCCCATCACGCCGGGGCGCCGGCGGCCGTACGTACGTGCTCGCGGTGTGCGTGCCGTGGCAGCCCTTGAGCGCGCGGCGGCGGGAGATCGTTCGGCCGCCGACGATCTTCTTGCTGCGCCCCAGAAGAAGAAGCTGCACTCGCCGCGCCACTTGGCCGGCGCGCGGCGGGGCGCTCATCCGTCGTACGTGCCGGAGCACGTCGTCCCATGCGCCGGCGTGAACCACGTCAGCTGACCGGAGGCCCAGAAAGTCCGGCGAGTGCGTGGCGTTGATGCTCTAACTTCGGGAACGTGTAGAGGACCCATGCCAACTTCGCTCGGGAACTTTGCGTGGCGTGTGTTGTGATCCTCTACCTTCCATTCTTTTTTTTTTTGCTGTATAGTACATGGGTATGTATTAGCTAATATGGGAGATGGATTGTGAATATATAAGTGGACTAGATCACGCATGTGGTGCTCAGGATGCTACAGCTATCAAGAGTCAGGTGCCTGTGTCTCTATATATGTCCAAAGCTTTCATCCGTTTGCCTTCAAATGTACTAGCTAGTGTGAATCAGTGAATGTTTCAGAGATGTATGTTAGTACTGGAGAATGAATGAACGCCTTATATTCATTGACCGTGCTATGCGGACCTATTTGCGTAGCGCCCATTTAGATGTTCTACTGATGGCAGAACTCCAGCTGTAACAGTGGTATGATGAATGCCTCAGTGACTTGATCATGCGTTGCTCATCAAGAATCTTAAGGCTCCTTATGACTCATGATGATCAAAACGGAACTACGGAACCGAATATGAAAAACCAGCATCTCTGATCTTCCCATGCGACTCTCATTCACACCATATATCAAGTGCTTCACTATCATCATAGTATGTTTGCCTTTTCCATTACTGTCTGCGGCGTGTTGACACTGAGAATGAAATGTGGTAAAGTCGATGTGTGGCATGCTGTCCAATACTACCATATATATATGTAGTGATGAGACGCATATGGCGGCTAGTTGAGTTATTCATTCGGCGTCGTAAATAAGAGTGACTTTTTGGAGGACCTGGCTGAGTATTTTATACTTTGGCTACCCATCCTTATCGAACATTGAAATTACACAAGAACAACATTAAGATTTCATGGTCATAGTGTGTTGGCACTGATTATTGTACCATTCTATAGGGCTCCTTTTACGGTAGTCCAAATCAATCTGGACCATTGATTTTGTTACACGTTTTGACTCAGCGCACATTCTCTTTTTTTTTCAAGTCACCAACTTGTTGGCGCATAACAATCAAATCCCACTCTTATGGCAACGTTCTTTTCACGTCACAAACTAGTTGGCGCATAACAGGCATACCACGTTCATATAACAAAAAAACATTGATAGGTCGAAGGTACAAGCGCTAACAAATTCCCTGAGCCACAGCTTTGTACTTGCCCAACAAAGACAGCGATAAATTAGGAAATATTTGAATAAGACAACAAATTTGTACTTGCCCAACAATAAATCCGCTTCCGATACCTGCGGCCTGTTCCCCGTGTGTATCCATTGGTCTATCTTCTACATAGTCCATGTCCCTCAGCATTTGCTCTTGTTCATGATTTGCTACCATAAATGATGGGGAATATGGAGCCTGCTGAAATTTGCCCTTGGTCATCATGCGGACATACGTACACTACGTGTAACATTTCCCATTTCCAACCAAACGCATGGCAGCATAACGACACGAGCTGATGAATGCGCTGCACTTTGATTCCAGGATCTTGATCAGTTCTGATGGTGGTCTTGATCAGCAGACGAAAACCAATACAGGTGGTGGTCTTGGTCAGCTCTGCCTCTGATGGACAAGTTCTCATTCAGCCTCAGACGTTCCCAGCCACAGGTTCCTGGCTATTTCTTCCATCGGCCCTACCACTTCTTCTGTTGGCACGCCAACATCAAGGGGCATAAGTTTGTGCTGCTCCTCGTCTCCATCTGTTTTCCTTTCTCCATTTTTGCCGTGACACTAATGCTGTTGATTTAACTGTGTTGCTCAATTGTCGGTTCGCATACATATAAGGTGTGTTTGGTTTGCGTATAAGAGCCTAGCAATCTTCACTTTTTCACATGTTTGTTGTCTGTATCATAAAGTAACCTGGCTCCTGGCTCCAGTTATGTAAAAGAGGCTCTCTGTCCTGGCTAGGTGGAAACGCCGGAATCGGCCGTTTCCAGCTAGCCTGGCTTGCACAAGCCAGCCTGTACCCACGTGAATGCTTCCCCTCACCTCCCACCCCTCACCTCTTCTTCGTCGCTGCTCCATGGGCGCTCTGGAGCTCGCCGTCCCCGGCTGCCCACCCACCCTCCTCCAAGCTCGCCACCTGCAATTGCACCGCCCCGACGCCATCCGCCAACCCAATCGAGCCGCCGCGATTGACGCGAGCTCGCGCCTGGCCATGGCTCGCCGAGTCCAGAGCACGCGACCTCCGCCGCGGTGGCTCAGACCGCCGAGCGCGTAAAAGCCGAGGCTCATGAACGAACACAGCTCGCTCGCCATGCCTACCAGACCTATCACGCTACAGATTGGGGCGGACCTCCAGGCGTGATGACAAACAGCAGGCCATCGATTTGGTGCCCGCCACCTGCCTCGTTCGAGCTTCCGCGTCGAGCTCCGCCGCAATGGCTCACGACCTTGTGCTTTTGGTTGCTCCTCTGCACGAATCACATGCCCGCACTCCTCTGCTCAGCGGCGTTAGATGAGCGAGAAAGAAGAAAGAGGTGAAAGAAGTTTACATTCACCATGTCAAATGCAATGTGACCTTATTAAGCTAATGCAGCTAACCAAACACAAGTTTGAACTAGCCAAAAATTCTCTATGCAGCCGTTTTTGTTCTTTCATTAGTTTAGCCTGGTCTAAGATAGCCTGAATAGGATCCTATGCAAAGCTAACCTAGTGCAGAAACCAAACGCACTCACAGCTCAAGGTCTTGGGTCCAAAGTTCTAAGTACTCCTGGCCGCTGGATGGCCAGAGAATGGTTGAGGTATGCCACGAGGCTTGGAGCAGAGAAGGGGGTTGTTTATTCTGGAGCCTCCTATTTGTGTAGTGAATTGAGCGAAATATTGTGTCGCTTCTGTTACACAAATTGCTCACACCAACATACGCTAGTTCTTCTCTGAACCTTGATCCCCTAGCCTGGCCCCTGCCATCGTGGGCACTTATGTTCCATAGAGATACTAGTAACAAAGGATGTATCAAAGCACGGACCATTTAGGTGAAATAATTGTAACATTTACGCAATGGATATAGAATTAGAAACTAAATCCGATTTCATGTTATGACTACATACAGCATGCAGTTGTTTTTTTCTGGAACCCGTGAGGATTCTCTGATCTCGGAATAAAAAATTTCCATTTCTGCCTGTAATCTACACGTAAAAAAAATACTAAACCCAATAAGAAAAATAGTACAGTAGTTTGTTTTTCACCTGTGAACTACCGCCATTACGAGTCACGGCACCGTATTTTTAGGTTACCAAAGAACCTGATTAAACTTTTAAGAAAGTAACTGAACAAACGTGTGCGCTAGAGCAGAATGATGGGACTATCCATTTCTCCAAGAAATTGTACCAGGCACGCTTTTTTTATGGAACACCCAAACAATTCCTTTTAAAACATGACAATAAAAACACATGAACACTTTCTTTTTATAAAATGCGTACTTCATTATATTAACGAGATTCTGGCATGAAGCGGCATTCTGGCAGCTCTTCAATACTCAACACCCATCAAACAAGCATGGAATCATAACAACATTCCGATCAACCTTCCAAGCATGGAAGCATAAACATTCGATCAACCTTTCCTGGAGTTTGGCTACACTGGTCTCCGCGCAGCTCACTTGGAAACAGAATCAGAAAGACGAGTTTTTAGGACTGAAAACGTGTCAACAGTTCTCTGACAGGAGCAGAGCTATAATTTACTTCGTTTTGGGTGTAGTTTTACGAAGCCAAGACGTGTTTGTTTTAATGGATTGAGCATTTGGTAATGGGCGAGCGCACGCTAGGCCCTTGATTTAGGCTGCTGCAGCATTTGGATTTCCAAAAAGTTAAAAGAAAGACAAAGCGACTAATCCAAATGCTTTGCAAAAGTATACATATGTATACATCATTTATGCTTTGCAAAAGTAGGGTATCAGTAATCTTAGTCTAATCCTAATGAGATTGGTTATTTTCATATATAATACTTTGTTTGCTTCAGACCTATTTCTTATACGGCGTGCGGAATAATCATATTTCAATTTGAAGTCAATTTTTACTACGTCTTGATGAAGTGTAACTCAATTATCGCCTGACATCGTATCGAATCGAGCAAAAAATAAAATGCCGAAATCATGTCGATTCTTAAGGGCTGAGGCTTATTGAGAACAGAACGCAATGAGAGAAAATCATCCAGATTCAAAGCAGAAATAGAAATAAACTGCAATCCATAGCAAAAAATAAAATGAGCAAGCTAGAAAAAGCGATCAGAGCCTGTCGGGATGTATGAGGAGTCATCACTTTGTGACATCAGGGGATTGACAGACTATCATACATGCATCATCACCTCGCTTCACCAAGAGAAAGAAAACCAAAAACACGATCGAATCAAAGGAAACAAATATGGAGACAAAACAGGGAGAGGCTAATCCTAGATCTGAGAGGGGAACCAAGAACTACAAGCGGCTCAGAACTTCTTAGAGGATTTGTGCAACCGACACCGGCGGAAGCCTCCGGCACAAGTATTTCTTTCCTCATTGCCACAAAGTAACCTAAATTCTCATCGCGAAGATTTGCTTAAAACGAAAACCAAGAAAGAAAAAAGAAAATCAGGAGAAGGCAATGCCACGCTTGAGGAAGTACGAGCAGCAATTGCATATGAGACGGCGGCGGCTAAGGGATGTGTGGGGCTGCGCCCGTAATTTATAGACGAGAACGGTGGGAAGCAAAACCCTAGGTGAAATGGGCTTCAAGGCCGAGGCCCAAAATGCCCGCATTAGTCAATAGGGCCCATGACACCCAACTCGATGGGCCAGCCAGTGTAAAAAAAAGAAAACTAAATTACGAAAATCAATCTAACTTCCAAGCAAACGACTGTAACCGCTAGCATAGTTTCACTTGTGGCCTCCGCCCGTGAACAAAGTAGTCATGTTGTCAAGAAAGCTACGGAACTGATTGTTCCTTTTGAATTGCTTCAGTTATTATTTACAGAACAAGGAAATTGCTAAGCTATGTATTTGCTACATCGCTGAATTTTGCATTTCTTATTCCAGCAGCTCAGTTCTGCCATCTTAACCAGTTTTCGAGTGCAGCCCTTGAATATATGGCAGCGCTTGAATAGCCCTTGAACAGATATTTCCGGTTGATCTTCAATAGACTAGATGCACCTCATTCTACTCAATGGCGCTGTTGTACAACCACATCAGATGAATCGAACCATTTGGAGTGGGCTGATGGTTGGTTCATCATGCAAACATTCTCTATCATTATACTGGCCTTGGTATGAGTCAAGTATCAAGTATCCACGCCCAAGCATGAATGCACTGTTCCTTCCCAGATGCCTCCCACTCCCAGCATACATCTCTTCAACCATTAGACCCCCCACCCCCATCTTTCGATCTAGGATTAACCTCTAGTCTGGTAATACTGCTGGAGAGGAACATGACAGTGGAAGAAGGACAAGCAATATGGACTAGTTCAGCTGTGTTGAGACAATTCCTTCCTCTAATTTATAGAGGAGGATACCAATACAATCAAATCAATATTATCATTGACTGAAAATAAGGAGTACTAATGTGAATATCAGCTATACGTTAGGTAGACAATAAATGTGTGGCTTTTACCTTGAACAATTGCACAACAAATAAGCAATCAGCGTGCATACTGCATATATGTACATCTATCGCTCATCCATGCCATCGTTGGCTGCATAATAAAAGCACTTAATTTGCACTCAGATAATGCGAAGGGGACGTATGTGAATATTAGCTCAACCGAATAGCAGTTAGATAATAAAAGCACTTTGCACTCGAACTACCATCTTATTTTCGAACACCAAAAATCAAGTTTACAAGCTAAACTCGAAATAATAGAATATATTTATTGAATGTAGGGAGAGCAACTATGGCTTTCCAAATATCATATGATGGTATACATAAGTTTGCCGACATAGCTACGACTTCCTAAGGAAGAGGTTGTGATTTGAACCCTACCACACTTCTACGATGTATACTTATGTAGAAACTAGAGACATCGCAAAAAATTTAGGCATCTGCAATCCGCAGCTTGTTATTACTCCGACCAGATTGATCAACCTATTGGCTCTCTTGCCACTTGTGGAGTTCATGCTGCAAGATGGAAGTAGATTTTGATTACTGATGAGAACAAATTAAATCCCAATGTTGTATGATGTGTAACAAACAGCTATCTGAAAAATAGTAATCGAAAAGATTGAATCTGACCGTACCCTTATTAAGGCTGGGTTACCAGCGTACGGGCAAGAGAACTTTTATCTGCTCGTCTTTTCCCAGCCCGATGGTGGAGGACCAGGAAGCGTCATCGGCGGCACAGTATCCACTGTTCAATATAATCAGCATCATCCACGAAATATTAGTCACCTTACATGCATGTATCAATTAAGAATAAATGTCAGAAGAAGACTATAGGACTTACTGTTGCACAACTTAGCATATGTCTCCATCTTAAGATATAAACCACACGCCGGGGTGAGGTTAAACATGCGAGCGGTAATCATTGGAGTTGGCAAAAGCTGGTTGAAGTCGCCATTCACGAGGTGGCAATAGCAGATGCCTTCTCTGGCATTGCCGATTGCATCGTAGCCTTTGCAGCACTCGCATGGAGGCTCCAAGACACTGCTGTTGGTGAGGTAGCCCGCGCACGATATCATCTTCATCAACGGAGTCCGGCACTCCGGTGGATCCCGAAGTGGTGGCGACGGCGGCAGGTTGTAACCAAGGTTTGCAATTTCAGAAAAACCGCTACCGAGAAAACCGGTCCGGTAAACTGAAAAAAACAAACGGTTTACCGATTTGCTCGAAAACACCGTGTCGGTTTTTTCGAAATACCGGTCGGTTTTGCTAACCGGACTGAACCGGTAAGTCCGGTTTTTCTGGTAAACCGGACCGGTTCGTCCGGTTTTGCAAACCTTGGTTGTAACATGGGAATAGTCGTGGAAGGCCCGGTATGCAAGGGAAGAAAAACTGGGGCCATTTCGATGCCCTGGTGGGTGCTGGTGCCGGTGCGGCGGCAGCAACCTGGGCTCTGATTGCCGCAGATGGCTGCAGCGTGGCGAAGGCGAGGAGCACGGCGAGCACGAGGGCGC
>LAPY01001042.1:49439-67190 GCA_000970635.1 Eragrostis tef | reverse complement strand
CCCCGCCCGACTCGGGGTCGGGCGAGGCGGAGATTGCGGACCCCGCCTGACTCGGGGTCGGGCGAGGCGGAGGCTTCGCGCCCCACTTTCGTATCCTTCACGCGCCTAAGCCGAAGCCATCGGCCGGCTATGATAGTGATTAAAGTATCCCTGATTAGGATACCTTAATCTAGGTATCCGACATAGTTCAACCCGCTGTTATGATTTATAAACAAATGTGCCATATTTTCTTGCATTACGATTTCGTTCAGTTTATAAGCTGATTTCTAAACTTCACTTCAAGTGCAGATTGTGTGCTTCTACTGTCGATGACTTAATCATACACGCAATGAAACAATCAACGGACTAGCATTACTATAAGCTAATAAAACTGAAGTTATCACACTTAAACTATTCTGATGTGTTACGAAGATGTAGCTTGTGGTGCAAGAGGAAAGTATAAAGTATGACAAAGAAATAGATGTTGATGCTTGTCTGTTATTGAGTTCCGAATTTGAGTTGAATCTTTACTTTGTACTCGATGCTTGTCTGTTATTGAGATCCAAAAAAACTTGAGTTAAATCTTTACTTTGTATTTCGAGCACCAATATCGAACTAAATTTGTTCTAGATGCAAGTACGTGTGCTCGTTGAAGAGTATAACTTTATCGATCGGGTGGTAGGATCATGTACTGGTAGTATGGAAGATTGGCCATATTACATATTACAGGGATTCTGAATGCATATTTAAATTCTGTGATTTATTATGATTTTTTTGAATTTCTAATGACCGGTCGGGATTTTTACTCCCTAGTCTCTCAAACGGGGCCGAGAAATGCCCAGGCCAGGATTTATTCCCCTGACAGGGAAGGGAGACTGGGGTGGCATGGACAGGTGGAAACTCCAATTCGGGCCTCGTTTGACAACTGAGGGTGTATTAACAAGTGTGAAGGTATAAATGCGGGGAATGGGTGGATCCCTGTCTGCCACCCAACCCACGCCGGAGAGGAACGTGTCTGAGAGTAAGTCACGGTTTCGCCAGAGAGGAACGCGCCGTCATGAGACGATGCGAAGCGAGCGAGGAAGGCATTCTCGGCCTGCGATGGAGTCGCTGGATTTCTCTGTCGTATGGCGTGAATCGCGAGCGGGTCGAACTAATCTAAGACCTAGCCAAATGCAAATTTGGCCCACGACGAATATTTCATTCACTTGAGTGTCTAAATCCACGTATGGCGTGAATTGTGTCTCCTTACACACCAATCCCCGCCTTCCCAAACAAAGCCTCGGGGTTTAATTTCACATGATTTTTTCCCCCTCGCATCCAAACGAGCCCGCGGGGATTGGCAGGTATTGTGGAGTGATCCCCGGCCGGGAGCGGAACCCACCCGTGGAAATAGAACCCGGTCTGAGCAGTGTGTGTTCGGGTAACATCCCAATCCTCACCGGGCAAAACAAAAAAGAAAACAAAAATCCCCGCTCGGATTCGGGACGGCGCTCTCGCTCTCCTCTCCCTGGCGGCTCCGACGTGCTCCCGTCCGGCCACCTCCTCCACGACGCGGGTATTCTCCTCTCCGTTCTCTCCGTTCTCTCTGTCCTCTGCGTCTTCCTCGTCCTCTTGCCCGTCCACCTCCTCCCTCGCTGTGCTTAGGGTTTGTAATCAATCCCCTTTATAATCGCTAGAACCGTGGGGCATAAGCAAAACGGTGCTGCAGGGTTAGTGAATCTGGAGATGTACCTCCTTCATATTGCTCGAGTTTAAATAAAGGTACTCTGCTAGTTGGATCAGGATGAAAATATTTGAGTAATTGATAAAATATTGGGGACCAATATCTTTAGCAGTGTTTCGCTAATCGGAATTAGACTTTGGTACTCTACTGCCACAAGTACTCAGAATATGTGACCATTTCTTTTGTGGCTGTGTCTTGACAAGTCTTTGCTCTTTCAGTCACATAGATAATGGCTCCCTAAGGTTTGCACATGCCTTAGTCCTGATCCTCTTTGTTGAGTGCAAAAGATTGGCATGTTTTAGAATATTTCAGTTATCTTGCTTGAGTAGTGGGACAGATTTCCTTGCAGAAGGCTTCAGTTCCATGCGTGCCTACATTTCAGTAACTGCATTTAATGTGGCTGTATATGAAGAAACAATAAATTAACTTATATTCTTGCTGTGATTATAGTTTGAGTTAAGTAATCAGTAAATGTAATGCAGCTACAAATATTAGCGTTAGAATATAGAAGGGATCAATGATTCAACAATTCAGGAGCTCTAAGTCTTGGAGATGCTCCGAGGCTAAACCTGCTCTTGAGGTGTATCTAGAATGAATAATTAAGTGTATTCAACTGTCACATTCACTTTTTATTTTTGGCTGAAATGATCAACTTGTGTTTTAGGAGATGAGTCTGCTACGTGTAAGAAAGCCTCTGAAACGGTACAGGCATACGAGACAGCAGCGAGATGCACGAGCCAAAAAGTTATTAGCTTTGATGGATGAGTTCGAGAGAATGAAAAGGCGGGACGAGGATGTTCCTGAACCATTTGGAGAGGGTGTTCTGCGTGGAGATAGGAGTTCTAAGGACTTCAAAGACTCCTGGGTCTGCTTTTGTGGTCATGTAAACAAACCTTGGAGACGCAGGTTATTTGATATTCCAGCTATGCAGTGCGAAAAATGTACCAGAGCTGATGATGTAATATTCTTGACCTTGGCTTTATTGGATACTACTGTTCTTGTTGTTATGCTGCGCTATTAACTTCAATTTAATTTTTTTTGTATGAATGTAACACTAATGTTGTGGTTTTATCTAATTAGGTCCCTGATTTTGATTTTGTTTATGACCATACACTGCTTAATGGCATTCGCACAATCAGACAAGTTAGACAACAAAATGAAGGTTGGTTTTTCTGGTACTCCTTAGTTTCCCCCCCTTTCCAATATGTGTAAACACATGTCTTGTAGTTATGTTATCTTGCTTTGTTATTTAGGGGAGTGTGCTCCATATGCTTGGACTGCTGCAGCAGAGATTGATCAAGCAATTAAGCTTGCCTTGAATGGTGAATCATGTCCAAAGGATGAAAAACAGCCTCCTTGTCTTGATGCTCAAGACCTTGTACGGAAGCATAAGCTGTATCGGAAAAGGATCCTTGAAGCTAACAAAAGTTTGGATAATTTTCACATGGATGTTGATGAGAGTGAGACTAGCTTGGACGCATTAGAATTGGTGGGTGCTGTTGCAAAAGTTTGCGGCATAAGAGAGAAGGTAATCAAACAGGTTTTTTTGGTTGCTATTTCATATAATATGACTCGACAAAAGCGAGAGAAAAAAAAGCTGTCTTTGGTACTCATGGAAATAGTATATATAACCCCCGACCTATTTACTGTTGGATACATAACCACCCTTGGTTCTATTCTCTTGAATTCTGATCATGACCCTGCATCTTATAGCCTCATTCATGGATATCACTGGAAGGAACCTAGCATCCATGATACAGTTGTTAAAACTCACACATGTTGTCGACAGAGTCACAATTTGACCCTATCTTGAAGAATGCTCTGCTCCAGTGTTCAGGTGCAGTGTTCTCAATGTCCTTTGCTCCTTGAGGAGTATCTTGAGCCAACTTGGCTTTGTCAGAGTTGTAAAGGACCCTGCATGACGCTTTAGCACAGTTCCAAAATTTCTTTTGGGGCTTCCTATCAGTATACTTCTTCCTCCAATTGGCACAGATGTGCCTTGCGCACATCCTGTGTTCAGCTCTTGGAATGAGCTCCTCCACTGACTTCAACAATCCCTGCATACATGCAAATTGAGTACAACAAAAAATATATATAGAAGGAACTGAAATTGTACAAATGGTTCTCAGAAGCATACCTTTTGTTGGTCAGAAATGATCACCCAACCTTCACCACCTTCACAAATATTGAGGTCCTTTTGTAGTAGTTCTAGAAACCAGTACCACGAGTCATAAGTTTCCTTCTCTGTTGTGGACTCTTTCTTACGCAACAAGTACCAGCACCGTCAGAAGTCCATAAAATCAGCTAGTGGCTAAGTTTCAGTTTAGTTGTTGAGAAGAATAAGCGCCGGATAGGCTTGTTAGTTAGCTGATTGTGTGCTTGGTTTGTTAGTCAGTTTGTTAGGAAGGCTCTATATATGTGAGTCCTTCGGTTCAGATTAGGTTAAGAAGAGATTGATCCTCAACTCAGAGCCTCCTAGGGAGGGCAAGTAGGTAATCTGCCCCTGCTGTAATCCTTCGTTTATCAATCAGTTCAGTTCAGAGTTAAGCCATATCATTCTCCACATATGCCGATGCAATGGGGCACATCTGGTTATTAGCATCCCTCCCTATGGCACACATCAGCTCACCATTAGTAGCACCCTTAAAGAAACAACCATCCAGGCCAACAACTTTTCGACAACCAGAAGAAATCCTTGTTTGCAGGCATGAAAGCACACATAGAATCTTTGAAACACGTGCTTCAATTGTATCTCAGGATTAAGCACTACAACCACAGTGCTCCCTGGATTGCTCCTTAGCAACTCCAGTTGATAATCATACACCCTAGAGCTCTTTGTGGCATCCAATGCCTCCTGAAGCACTAATGCTTTGGATCTCTTGCACTGTGCAAGTGACACATCAACAAGCAAGTCTTTAAGTAAAGCCTTCTTGATCAATTGAACTGTCCAGGTAGGATTGTCCTTGATTATATCAAAGTACCTTTTAGCAATGATCCTAGATGTTACTAACTTTTTGTCTCTCCTTGGTACACAGCAATGCTCATCCACATAAGTGACTACCTGAAACCATTCAGACCTGTTGGTCTTGGACCCATATATTTGCCATTTGCAACCTGGCCAAGAACAAATAGTCTTCACCTTGTTCTTCTCATTCTTTGAAAATATAAGGTGCCTATGTCTAGCCAGCCCATACTTCACAAGTGTGTTTCTAAACTGCTTGCCTGATATAAATGCCATCCCAAGGGAGAAAACAGGAATAGATGTGTTGCTATCAAACCTGTTCCGAATGCTGTTCCACCTCATTGTTTTCCCTTCACTATCCTCCTCGTAAGAGTACTCATCACTGGATTTGTGTGTGGGCTACCATCATCTTGTAAATGCACATTATTCTCAGGCACCAAAGCATCCAAGCATCTGCATCGTTGTTCAGAGATGGCATAACATTATTCTCCCCTAACTTCTTTGCCCTTCTCTTCATCTTAATCTCCTTGGCGAATTGTCTTAGCTGTGCTGCTGCTTCATCATCTGCGGAGCTATTTTGTTCTTCAGGCTGCTGGTAGTCTTCATCTGAACTTTCAGAATTTTCTCCTTCCTCTTCATCGTCGCCGTCAATAATATGTACTGCTGCAGCTATGTTTGAGCTCTCAGGTTGATCAACTACTGCAGTCATGTTCACTTCTTTGACACTTTCTTCCTCCCCATATATGTCAGCTACTCCACCTTCAGAAACATGATCACACATTATCACGCAACATTTGTCATCAACCAAATGCACGAGTCCATTGGATAGCTCTCTCCCTGGATGCAACCAATGCAAATTCAGCACATCAGCCAAGTCCACGTGATCACAACTGCCTCAATCCATCAAAATCCTAACAGTTTCCTCCTCCCCAAACTATGTCCAAGAGATGCCGGGACTCACCTTTACCTGCTGCGGCAATCGGCTCATGCGCTCATCCGCCCGATCTTCAGTTCGCCATTCGCCTTGCCTCCAAGAAACGAAACAGAGAAAGCAGAGGAAAGGAAACAGACCGGTCGAGAGGGTTCGGCAGCATTTAATCAGGGGCGTCCTCTCCCTGATGGCCACAAACCAGCATGAGGGATTAGTTACCCGGTATTGCTAAGCTTGGGGGGTGGAATGTCTGGTTTAGTACCTGGGGGGTGTATCCAACAGTAAATAGGTTGGGGGGTTATCTATACTTTTTCCTATACTCATATTGCTATCGCTTTTGTAGGGTCCTATGAAAAGAACGCACACCATTGCTGGTTGTAAGAAGCTTGACAAGAATGATTTCCCTGAAATTGTCTCTGCAATAGCAAATGGTCCTGTTGTTGCTACTCTGGTTCCCGAAGAGAGTTTTCTTGACTTAGCGTATGGGCAGATGTACAAAGCCCCCAAGGCTGAGAAGTTGCTGAGAGCAAATGCAGTTCATGACAGCCATGCTGTTGTTCTTGTTGGTGCAGGGAAAATAGGAGATGCACAATACTTCCATCTGCTGAACTCATGGGGCAAGAAATTTTGTCTTCGCATGACAGATAACGGGAATATTGTCTCTGGTGGAATTGGTATGATCAGGGCCAGTGATATCACTGCTGCTGTACACCTTAGGAGAAAAGTATCATAGGAAATTAGCTCGAACCTTTGCAGAATATTGATGCAAGATTTGCATTGTATTATCTTTCTTTCAACATCAGTGTCCTATATTGTACTCCCACGAGTCAAGCGGATTAATGTTTCATTCTTCATAAGCTTATGGTATTTTTTCTACTGCTACTTTGAAGATCAATTTGCAATTAAAGGTGAGGTGAGGCACCTGGGAGATGATGATCTGGTGATGCTTGTCTACACAAAAGACATGGTTGATGTGAAGAAGGGGTGGAGCGTTTAGCCTTACTGTTTCTGTTCTGGGAGGACGAGGGTGTTGGTGTGAGTCTCATTCAGCCAGTGGGCTTGTAACTTGAATGGTGCTGTAACAGATATTTTGTGGTTGCAATGCAATTAAGTGGGGGTGCAGAGTTTTCTGCTCCCTGGAACTCTTTTATTTGCAATTAAAGGGTGAAAATGGGAGTGATTTTTGAATAAATATTTGTTCTTCCTTTTTCCTGCTTGCATTTAATTATAACTGTGCTTGGTATTTACCGTCCAATTCCTCATTGTTCAAACAGAGGTGTGATCCAACAAAATTTTACGACAATCTGACTGTTAGACTTCAAATTGTGGCAACTTCTCAATTATTTTATCATTTTTTTCCTTTTGCAACCAACAGTACACTGTAACCTTTATAAGCCAAAAGATATTTTTTGTTTACCTCCCGTGTATGCTAACTGTACCAGTCTGTTTAAGATCTTTTGATATGCTTACGTATCTTGCGTGGCAAGAGATGCTTCAGTTTCGCTGGTTCTAGAATCCACCCTGCAGTGTGAACATGGCAATTCTGCAAAGGTCCATTTACTTCATCATATAACTTGGACGTCAAGATACATCATATTTTCTGATTTGAATCCAATCTAGAATGCTGCTATGATCTAAGCGTGTTGTCAAAAACACATCTACCCAGGTGTTTTGCTTCAGAGTGAGTAGGTGTTCCTGAGTGTTAAAGCTGCTGGATTTCATATTCGGAAAATTGATTCTTGCACGACAGTATGTACTTGCACAAGTGTTCAAAAAAAAAAAACTAGACGAAAACTGATTCTGGGGAACAAGTATATCTTATTAATGTCATGTTGAAGCGCAAAAAAAAAAGGTGGCCTGCATGGTATTCCTTTCATCAACATATGCATTTAGTGCAATGTTGAAGCAAAAGAAAACAGCGGCCTGGACACGTTGTCAAGGATTTTTTTGACTGGTATTGAATTAGTTCCCTTCCCAGTGACAGAAACTTTATTGTAATCCCCTATCTCAACTCGACAACATAATATATGTCAGCTTTTCAAAAAAGAAAAGGTAAATGGGGGAACATTTATGTACTTGTGTTCTTTTTCCCTGAAATATTATAAAGCAATATCCTTTCGGTAATAATGAAAGTAAACATGAAAAGTGATTGGAGCGTGATCTGTTGTGGATATAATACTGTATGTTGTTATATATCCATTGGCTGTGGTTGCAATTTTTCTAAGGACCATTTCTTGTTTATACATTCTGAAATGAAATGGATGTAGTTTTCTGGATTTCATTGCTTGCCTGAAAGATAATATCTCGTTGTATCCTCCATAAGCTGAATTTTTATTGTTGGTCAGCCATTCTAGTAATCTGTTCAAGGGCCCTTAAAATGTCTATTCAAGGGCCATAAAAAAAAAACAGTCTATTCAAGGCACAGTGGCACACACATTTACTCCCAGTCTCAGTATATTTCTTTACACAGGTGGCTAAAGAGAACGCTGATGTAATGCTGGATGACAACTTTTTCACCATTGTAACTGTTGCCAAATATGGGCACTTCATTTATGTTAACATCCAAAAGTTTGTGCAGTTCAAGCTGGCCATTTCTACTGCTCTACTGATGGTGCCCTGCCTCAAATGTTCATATGGTGAATGGTGATGGTTTACGGAAATTGGTAGTCTGTTGCCTTGGAAATAAAGTATAGTGCATCAGTTCTGTTCTAGGGTTACAGCTAACAGTGATTTACTAAATTCAAGAACTATTCACTTTTTGAAATCTAGTGCAGCTACTCTGTCATCTTGCTCTTATTTATTTTGAATCAATTATCATTGATGGGTCTGTCCATGTATGTTTTACTTAGCCGGACTGTTGTGCGAGATACAAGTTGAGTGTTATTGATTCAGTTTGAGGGCTGGTGTCATATAGGCAGTAACTTTCAACATCCAGAGATAACATTTGTTTTGCAACTGATATGCTAGGTTGAGTACAAGCATTTTCCTTATGGTGACTCTGTTCAGCATATGTGCCTAGACAAACAGTTTGGTAATCATATTTATTTTAGTACAGACTACAGTTGATTCTATTCCATATCCACTTGTATGCATCGCTCTGAGGGTAGTGGACTAGATGATATGTGTATGCTTATTTCGAGCTCTATGTTTCAGTTATCAATTTGAGTACACAACTATTTTCTTTGATTGGTTTGGAAGGCATACTAGTGAGACTTAAATATAAGGATCGGTACCCGCAGCTTAGGTTCTTGACATACAATTATATGGTGTCTCTCTCTCTATTGTAAAAGATTACTAAATCCTATGGTCTCACTCATTCAGGCAAGTGATGGTATTTTCGATTTCTAACTTCAGGACTGAGATCTAGAACAGGAGATGATGCCTAGGATGCCTTGGCTTGGAGAGGAAAGAAGTATGCAGCTCCTAAGGAGTATAATTGCTGCAGGTCCTAAGGAGTATGCAGCTCGGTTTGGAGAACTGAGAAGGTGAATATAAAAGTGTACTAGCAGGTAGGGATGAAAGGAGTGAAAAAGGAAGCGCAAATTGAACTCTGTCTGAGCGCTGCTATACATCTGACTGGTTTGATCTACTCACGTCCGACCTGCGTCATCAAGCGGTCCCGAGACCATCACTTGCATGTTTCAGCGCTGGGCAACCATAGAAGAAAACCGAACTATTCCAAATCACTAGAATCCCCCCAGATGCCCCATCAGAAGGACATAAATCAAATTTGTCAAAACGCCTTGGGGCAAATTTATGGATGTAATTAGCATCAAAGGTATCTCTTTTTGTCTCTTGTAAGCAAATGATTGAACTGTTGCTTTCTTCAATTTTTTCCCTGATGGAGCTCCATTTAGAATCATCATTGATACCCCGAATATTCCAACAGAGAACATTCCAAGATCTATTGTTTGTATCCATTTAAAAAAAAACTGTGGGTATTGAAGAAATAGGTAGCACAGCATACCTCCTGTATTGGAAGTGAGCTATAATCCCCCAAACAATCTTCAGCACGTTCACAATACAAGCATTGGATACAGGACCAGGCTGAGTAGAGAGATCCACAATATATTTGCTGGAAGGACCAGACTTCACAATGTAGTTGTCCTTGAGTTGACCTCTTGCTTCGCATCATGTCAAATGCTGCCGCTGAAGAAAATGGTTTGACTTTTGTTTATTAACCAGCTGTCCCGACCTCATATTATACTCATTTAGAATCAAAGCCAGCCTATCTGCACTTCTCTTCGACGCTTGACAGAAAACCCTACAATTGTCGGCGAAAAGTAAAAGAGAAATCCATGGCACATGAATACCAACCCTTACTCCACGAGCAATATATTGAGTTTTTTATTATATCCCCTTTGCTCGTTCCATATACAAATGTACTCATGTTCACTTTGGCCCACTTTCATGATACATGCTATAGTTTTCTATTCTATCATATCTTTACATTCTCAGAATCTTGTCCTTTTTTTCTGTTTGTGTTAATAACCTGTTGATGCATGGATGTCATGCATTTTGGTCTCCCTTTGTTCAAGCTGAATGGTTTCTTTTTTCTTTGATGTAGGGTCGATTCAAGTACCAACCTGAACAAGTCAAATTTTGGAATTTTAGCTTGTGGATTCGCATTACCCCAATGTCCCAAGTAAAACATGGTCTAAGGTTCTAATGGCAGTGAAAGGTTGAAAAGTTTCTGTTTGGAAACACAGAAACGGGTGTGTGTTTGATGGTGCCACCCCGTCCATGCCAGTGCTGATTCGGGCATTCGAGGATGAGCATCATCTTTGGTGGTGTATGGCCAGAGCTCGGAGACTTACTTCCTTGAGTGATGGCCTTGGCACGGCCTAGCAGGATAGGTTCCTCCTAGCTAGCTCTTCCTGGGTCATGTATTTTCCTAGTTTTCTTATATAGATTACAAACTAATGTAAGCACGACCCCTCACAGCTCGGTCCGGAGTGGGGGGCGTCGTTTGTAAGGGACCGTTTTCTCTTCTTCTTAATACAAAGATGCGCAGCTCTCCTGCGTATTCGAGATAAAAAAAGTTTCTGTTTGGACTAAGCTATACATTCTCTCTCTTACTCCAGGTCACAAAGGCAGTTCTTGAAAACCCTGATGACAATACGAAAGTTCACTTGATCTATGCTAATGACACTTGAAGACATTCTTCTGAAGATACTGCCTTTTTGTTAACAGATTTTCTATAGATCACTACTCGCTTAACCTGATTGTTGTTAGGCACTTGTGTGTTAGAATAGTCGATGATGCCTATTTGGTGAAATTAAGATACTATTGCTATATCATTTTGACTTTCATTCAGGACAGAGAACTCATACACCTGATTTCTGAAACCCTAATGACAATAAATATTGTAGTTTTAGGGTAAGGTTTTCGTATCAGAAACGTCATAATCTTGGCAATTACCATTGATGAGTAGTGGAGTTGTATTTTGTCACAAGAATTCAATATATACCCGTTTCTCAAGAAATGTCTTATGTACCATATGTCAATAGCCTTCATTTCAAACAGAAAATATATTATAGACTTTTTCCTATGCGGTGTAACTATGACCTCCGGTCAACATTGGAGACTTCTGTTAGTCTAGTAGACATTTCTTGTTTGTTGTCAAACTTCTTGTAGAAAATTATCGGCCGGAAGAGTCTTTTGCACAACTTATTGGATCACCAAATTACATAGTGTTGCAATTCAATATGATAATACGGTATGCTATTTTGCAAGTATATTTACATTTTTCTTATTGGTTTAATTCATACAGGAGGAACTGGACTGTATGGCTGAAAGCTCTATCCTGATCGTTTCAAGATCTTCTATGTCTTGAAACAGGTTTAAACTCTGCTCTGAGAATTTAATTCTGTGCTTTGTGAGTTGTGACCCGTAATGTGTTAATTATCTTACCTGATCATATGCACCCCAATCCTAGGATCAACATACTTAGAATCAAACCTGCACCTTACATCTTAAAGTGTGGGATTCCACGTGCAGGCCTCCTGATGTGTGGGATGGTGGTGTTGGCTTCATACGTGTCGAAGGAAATGACCAAACTCATTGCCCAGCAGCTGCTGCTGATATTCAGGTAACCCCTCTTAAATTTCAGGAAGCACAAGTTAACACTGTGGCTACTCATTTCATATATTCAGATGTGGGCCTCCTTCCATGAACAAAGCCATGGCTGCCCACCTAGATGATCTTAGCTCTACGAAGGAAATGCAGTTCCAATTCTACATTCTTGATTGAAGATTACCAAAATAACAATGCTGGACCATTTTCTTTTACGTTGAGTAGACATGGCCTGACTCAGCTGTCATTAAGCTTGACATATAGTTCATACTCGCTCTATTCGAAAATAGTTCTCTTTTGACTTTTAGACATCACATTTGACCATATGTTTTATTCAAAAAATTTATACAAATGTTATTTATTTTCATAACATGTTATATTAGTAAATATATTTTCATCATGACAAATTTGTTCTAATATTAGCACAAATTTTTTGAATAAGCCGAACGGTCAAACGTGACGACCAAAAGTCAAAAGTGACAACTATTATGGGATGGAGATAATAATAAATCAACGTTATTTGATGAGACACGAACACCTTATTTGGTCAATGTAGTGGACGATGCCATTTTTCATCTGTGCCATTGTTGTTCCATTTCAGACAAAGACAGAAAATTTTGACTTAAGAGCCCTAGAAAGAGTAATTTGAAATAAATAGAGTAACTATGATTTGCCACATGGAACAGTCAAGAACAACCCGATCCAAAACCCTAACATGGCAGGAATGGCTCAGAAAAAGCCGGACAAGCCCCGGTGTGGTCCACAAAACCACTCCATGAACCATCAGAAGAACGATAGTTAGTCTGAAGCTAATAACCATATCAGCAATTAATCTGGAGCCGTCCTGATAATCTTATTTGCAATTAATCTGGAGCAGTCATAGTAAAACAGTAGAGATTACGGAACAGCACAACGGTGTCTTTAATATATCTTTCCTCCGCCATTGATAAATAGCAGTTACTTCCACGGTCTATAATCTATCTCATGTCCTAACATCAAATATTCCTCACTGAGTACTTTTCCTGATGATTGTCCACATCCAAATAGAAAGAGTATGTAACACAAGACGAGAAAATAACACACAGAAACAGAACATGATTCTAGTGATGACGGCAAGATCTCTATACATATGTTTCTCCATCTGACATCATAGAGGTATAACTGCATATGTATGCAAACATAACACCGTTCAAATTTTAGGACAGTAAACAAATTAGACTTAACGCTGAAAACTAGTGCTAAACAAGACGACCGCTCATAGCACGGGCATTCAGGAACTCAGCACACTTGACATCCCTACTGGCATCAAAATAGATGCAATCTTCCTCACATATGTCCACAGAATCAATAACAGACTCACCATCTGTGATAGAACCTTCAACCGCCATGCCAATTAAGTTGCTACAAGCCATTTCCTTCAACTCAGTGTGGCAGCCTCTATACATCTCTGTATTCGGATGGATGATCTTGGCCCCTTCATTCTCGCAATGAAAGCATCGACCTTTAAACACAAAAGAGAAGAAAAATTGATCATCATTTCCAGCAACAAGAGAAGATCTATATGATCTCATATGAAGAAATATCATCACCTCAAAGTATACATAACAAAATGTGAGAAAACTGATAGTAAATTGCTACCAACAGCATGTAGCAAATTGCAATTAACTAAATGTACCAAGACAAGATTTCTAAAACAGGCTGCATAGTTTCTTATAGATTTTTTTTTCTTTTTTGTATATCACATTTTAGGACAGAATAGGTCAAGGTTGGTTCACAATTTCAAGATCATATGCAACTGATACGGATCGACTACCTAGCAGGAAGAGACTCCATAAGTCGCCCTCCTTCCGGAGGCTCTAACTGTGTCCTGTGATTTCTTCTTTTCTGCTTGATTAGAAATGACAATACACCTAGCCCTATGTTGCCAGCATACAGCTAAAGGAAGGACCATGCTGACTAACAAACCTAATAACCAGACTTATGAGGATCTAATCTCTAATGTTAACCCAAGGCCCACTCCACAACAGTAACAGACTAAAAGGGCAGTTGTGTTCAGTATTTAAATAGGAGGAGAGATACCAGGACGTCCCATGACCAGCCAACAGGAGGATTCTGGGAAAGCATTTTCATCGTTAGAGCACTCCGCGAAGAACAAGATAGGAACTGAGAGGGATCCTTTTGGACTTGCCAAAAAGTTGATATGTGAATACTGCTCTTTTCTTCGCTGCCGGAAAAGCCCAGGACCATAATGTAGGCCAAAAACATAGGAATCACCTACGTTTGAATTCAGCCCACATATGACATGAAGATCATACTCAGGTCCCTATGTATAACACAAGAACAAATGTTACTACTTGCATTTCGACAATACTAAAACTGAAGTAGGTAACAAACATACATTAAAGTTAATATTTGTGTTTTGACAATACTAAGAAACTGAAGAATGTAATAGACATAGATTAAAGTTACTAGTTGCATTTAGACAATATTGAGAAAAATCGAGGAAAGTAATAAAACATACCTTAGATTTGAGCGTGTAGTTCTTCAGCATAGCATTAACCTTCCTACGAGCAAAACTTTCCTCATCCTTAAAATCTTCCATAATGCATGACAATACCTTGGAGGCCCTTTCAGATAGTACAGGAACAGTTCGAGGTGAACCATAGCGACTGGAACAGTACTCAAACAGCAATTCCGAGAGGCGCTGCACATCCAACATGTGCAGCTCTGTCGGTATGGGTATCATAGGAAAGGTTGATAGAAAGAAAGCCGCAACTGCATCAGGATCTGGGTGCAGTGCAGCTGTGGCTGCAGCTTTGTAGGCACCCTTCTGGCTCGACACATTTCTTTCAGCATATCCATCTCGCCTTGCCATTTCGACCGCTATCCAAAGACTAGCCTTGCTCAACAGAAGATAGCGGATTGCTTGCTTCTTAGATATCATGGGAAAGCGGGCACAGAAGAAAGCAACAAGACCATATAGCGAGCGGCATGCAACACGAACCAGGCTCCTCGAGCAAATCATGGTGACAACAGATATATCTCCTTTCGGCGGGTACATATTCTTGTACCAGAGAGTGTTGAGCATAATGTTGTGCATAGGATCTACCATAGGGCCATAGCAGTGGCCAGCCTTAAGAAGGCTCTGATGATAGCACATTTGAAGATCCTGGCTCGGCAGTAACGCAAGTACATCCAGGTATAATCCATATATGAGATCACGCAGGACACTCTTCACAGATTTTGAAGAAACGAACGGCAGCTGCTTGTTTCTCACCTGAAGGAACTGAGGAGGCATAACGCCAGCAATTTCCTATTCTGAGAGTTTCTATTTTCTGGCTTATGCTCTTTCATTTTTCCCTTGACCATAATTCCCTTATTCTGGCTAGGGTATGTCAGAAGGTTGTTAGGCTATAAACTGCTTTTCTTTCTTTTCTTTTGATAAGAAATTGCCACCTCCATGTCTTTGGATAAAATGCATCAAGCTTACTGCCTTCATTGCCATGACAAGGTCTTTGATGTCTTCCCTCAAGCAGGCAGTGAGAAAATAGTGCTCAGGTAAGTCAGGAGATTCCAAGCTAAGGCCCTTGATTTGACCTTCTGTGTGGAATCTTGACCATTATGGACTTGGTACAATCTCTTCCATTCCTCAGCAGCAGTGAGGTGAGGCTGCTAGCATCTGGGAATACCCTCTGAACCAGTTCAATTAGATCAGGGGTGATCATGGGTCAGATTCTAGCCTCTATACCATGAACTTTCCCACTAAACTGCAACACTACCATATGGGTCTTGTTTGTATCAGGAACTGGGCAGAGAGAAAAGTAATGGTTACATTGAATCACCCACTCATCAGGATCTGTCCCCTCTTTCTTTGGAAAATCAAGTTTTGGTAAGGCTGATCTTGTTACGCAGAAAGCCTTCCACTGGCAGGCGATCTGAAGCTTTTTCCGGTGTTTGATTAGCATGCTGATTTTCTGAATGGTGGTGCAAGAGAGGATGCCACCTTCCATGGCCAGAAGACGGGACACTTGATCCATCTGAGAAACGAGGGAGCAAGACCTATTGACGAGGGCTCTGGGCTTAGGATGACGCGCAGCCAAGGCAGCGCATCTGAGTGCAGTCCTGGCTGTGTGACTGGCGTAGTTGAAGCCATCGTTGGAATTGTGGTCCTCCTCGACGAGCCCCACTGCAGCGCGGTCCTCCTCGACGAGCTGCACTGCAGCCAGAAGGTCGGCCCTGGCCAGGTAGAGATACTCAAGCGCCTCGCAGGCGGGGAGGTAGCGGAAGTAGAAGGTGAGAAAGGCCACAAGCGCTTCGAGTGAACGCGTGGCTACAGGCATGTTGAGGAGCCGGCGGCGGCCCAGTGGCCAATCATTGGCATGGGCGTTGGCGTTGCCGGTGTCGGCGACGGCACGGGAGAGAGCCCTCCGACGCTTCCGCTTCGCCGCCTTCTCCTTGTCGCCGTCGGGCAGGAGCCTAGAGTCGGGGGCGCGCTTCCTGTAGGTGGAGGTGTTGATGATGATGTTGGAGACGGGGTCCGAGAAGCCCACGCAGAGACCAGCCTTGAGGAGGCGCGGGACCAGCGCCGGCATCTCAGCCACCGGCAGGCGGTCCAGCGCCGCCGCGTAGAACCCCTTGATGATCTCCAGCAGTGCCGATCTGTTCCGGGTGATGCGCTCCGGCCGGTCACATCTGTAGGGTTGCTCGGCGTGGGGAGGCCTGCTCCGGCGGCGTTTGCGCGCCATGAGTCCCGCTCCGGCAGCGCGAGAAATTTTGGGGAGCGGGGCGAGGAAGTTGGGGGACGGACGGCCGGCGGCGGGATTGGGGTGCGGCGGGGGCAGGATGGGCAACCTTGGATGAATCGCAGATTTTTGGTACTCGAGATCTATAGAATAGGGGGATTTTATGTGATTACGGTCAAATTTCACTGTTGGGCCTGGGTCGGCCCATTGCAACACGAGGCCGAGTGGTTGAGTGCGTAGTACTCTCAATCTATGCCTATGCCAGCCAGAGCACCGCATTGTTGACTTATTTTTTACTAGTTCCCTAAAAAATCTCATAGTTCAAATAGATTAAAAAGTTGATAAATATAGTCCTCCATTTTTGGAATCATAAGTAATAGTCCTCCTTTCGTATAGTGATAATTAATCTTTTTTTTAAGACTTAGTCCTCCATTTATATAGTGATAATTTTGGTGAGCGAAAAAAAAACTAAATTTGAGCAACCGGACAGGATATCATCTTGCATACCAGGTCTTGTTTGGCAGGGCTTCGGCTCCATAAAATGGTTCCGACTCTGACTTCACTAAATAATGGCTCTTTCAGCTTTTATCTAGTGGAGCGAAGCACTTCTCAGAACGTTTGGCAAATATCTAGGCGCCTTTGGTGACTTCAGGAATCTCCAGATAACTAGTTCTTAAAAAATTCTTATTTTGTGAAATAAATAAATAAAATATTAATAATAGATCTTCTTTCATTTTATCATAGTTCAAATAGATTAAAAAGTATCAAATATAGTCCTCCATTTTTGGAATCATAAGTAATAGTCCTCCTTTCGTATATTGATAATTAATCTTTTTTTAAGACTTAGTAAATGTATAGTGATAATTTGGGTGAGCGGAAAAAAAAACTAAATTTGAGCAACCGGACAGGATATCATCTTGCATACCACGTCTTGTTTGGGAGGGCTTCGGCTCCATAAAAATGGTTCCGACTCTGACTTCACTAAATAACGGCTCTTTCAGCTTTTATCTAGTGGAGCGAAGCACTTCTCAGAACGTTTGGCAAATATTTTCATGTCTTCGTTCCATGGGAAGCTATTGTTTAGTGAGAGATTTTCTTGTGAGCCACCGGAAAGAATTGCATTCCCTCCTCAGCCACTGAAAAAATACTTTTCCCTTCTGTGCCTTTGCTTGAGGAAAAAAAAGCTTAGCGCTTCAGCGTATTTACATTCTTCAAAATTCAAAACAGAAAATTATAAAACTTCGCTAATAACAAATTTATTTTTCATGTGTTTGTCTATCAAAATAACAAAAAATCAAAAAGAAATTAATTCTTGATAAGTACTCCCTTTGTTTTT
>LAPY01001042.1:21827-38802 GCA_000970635.1 Eragrostis tef | reverse complement strand
GGAGGGGCACGGATGAGGCAGGAGAAGCTCGTGAAGCTGGATCGAGGGGGTGATGGGCAAGGGCGTTGCCAGGGAGGACGAATCGCGCGGTGATCGGCGATGAGCAAGAAAGGGGAAAAGCTCTGATTGGGGCCCGATGGTGGTCGAGGCGAGGATCTGCGCAGTGGGAAAGGGAGAGAGAAGCGTCGCGCACTCGGTTTTGTATGTGGACGAGAGGGAGATGTAGGAGAGAGACGCAGACGAGTCGCGGCGGTCAAGGTCGTCGGTCTCCGGTCGGCGCGAGTAATGGCGGGGGATGGGCGGCCATGCCCATGACCAGGGCGTGGAATGGCTACAACGTGGGAGATGAGACGGGAAAGGAGGACATCGCGCGTGGCATGGCGTCACGGCATCGGAGCTCTTCGGTCTTCGGCGGTCTTGGTCGCCGGTCAAGGAGAGAGGAGCATGGGCGCTCTGTCACGATGGGACGAGACGCCGGGTTTCGGCGCGAGCACGTGGTCTTCCCGGGGGTCGCCTGCCCCTAGGACGCGACGGGGCGACGGGCTGACGAGGGGACGACGTCGGCGGCATGGGCGGCGATGAGTTTCCAGGCCGGCCAGAGGAAGGAGGAGGATGACATGCGGGCCCTGCTTGTCAGTGAGAGAGGAGGGGAGCGGGCCACGTGGGCTGTTGTGCTGGGCTTAGCTGGGCCGAGGTGAAAGGGCGCGGCCCAGATGGGAAATTCCAGGAAACGGAAAAGAAAAGAGATGCTGGGTTGGGCTGACTGGAGAGGGGAGGAGACAATCAGCCCGAGAGAGGTTAGGAAGACAGAAATGGGTTTTCTTTTTACTAGGGTTTGGGGTTTGAACAAATTTGAATGGAATTTAAATTTGAATAAGAATTAAATAGAACAAACACACAACATAAAAACAAGGAATTCAAAAATGCATATGGTGAGTTTTGGTGCAGGTTTAACTTCAAAGGTTTTAAATTCAAGGTGAAATCCAGGAGTTTAACAAACAATTATTTTAGTTTTTGTTGTAAATTCAAAAGTTCAAACTTTTAGTGAATTTTAAATGAAAGCAAACACTTGAGCACAAAATTTTATATTTATAAAAATTCATCTTCCATCTAGGTTTGAATTATTTTAGTTAATTTTATTTTGAAAATTCAATACATTTATTTTAGTTTGTTGTAAATTCAAAAGTTCAAACTTTTAGTGAATTTTAAATGAAAGCAAACACTTGAGCACAAAATTTTATATTTATAAAAATTCATCTTCCATCTAGGTTTGAATTATTTTAGTTAATTTTATTTTGAAAATTCATGGCAAGGTAAGAGCGAGACAAAAATTTAAATTTAGAGTTATTTTTATTCTTTTTTAATTGCTTTGAAATTTTGGGGTGTTACAGGCACAGAAGGGAAAATCATTTTTCCAGTTAACTCAGAAGAGAAATGAAGATTTTTCAGAGGCACACAAGGGAATCTCTCTTATTTTTTAGCTCCAGTTCCCAGTTCCTTTCGCAAAACGGCAGCGTTGGCATCTTCCCCACCTTGACAGCATGGAGGCTTTGGTGTCGTGGCAGTGCTGGCGTGGTGGAGGTGTCCTCATCTCCGGCCCCTTCTTCGTGGTGTCGAGGCTCTTGTGGGCTGCAGGGCTAGTGAGGTGTGTACTCGGTGATTCTCAGTCTTCATCGAAGGATTAGGCTTGAGTTGAGTTTGGTATTGTTACTGTTCCTTCTTCAAAGGGATTTGGTCTTTTGGTGCTTGTGGTTTGTTCGGGAACGTTGGTGCTCGATTCTAAAAAAGTGGCGGCGATGTCCTTTACCTTCCTGGCCTAGAGCAAAGGAACTGCCGTGCCGTTCCGATGAAAATCTTGTTCCTGCTCATTCCAACCAGGGTTGAGGTCCCAAAAGGTGTCTATTGCAGCTTCTTCAATGTTTGTGTTCTCCTTGGCTTTCGGAGGAGTAGTAGTCTTAATATAGAACCCTTTGCAAAAAAAAAAAAGGAGAGATTAAATGTCCTCTTTCAGGAGGAGGATAAACATGTCTCACGTCTCGATGCGGCACATAACAGCAAAATCTGCATGTCCGGGTGTAGAAGACTTGGGTTCCTAAAACTGGGACCGAATTACGTCACAGTTGTGAACCTTAACAAAACTAGTACAAATGCAAGTGGCACGCAATGTATAAAAGATTCAAAATGATTATTATGTAGCTAATAAAAGCAGATAGCGAAAACACCTTAATTAAGGCAATAAAAATTATATGAACCGGTCGTATTTGTTAAAATAATAAGCAACCATGCTACAATTCATCTATCATCTTGTATGGATAACATTTCTCGTCTAGGTCATCTACAAATTGAAAGGCCTGAAAGGAATAATTTAAATAGCTAATTTTCTGTTATCCATTGCAAATTGATGCATGCCTTTTTATCATGAGCGCTGCTACAGAGTACGCTGGTTTTGACCGATTGTTTACCGACCAAACGGAGCAAGCGTCATCGCGTGAACCGACTAGGCAAAACACATCACGGAGTCTGTTGCTGAAAACGTGACGATAGAGATAGAGTAGCGGAGATCACGGTTTGCTGTTCGGTCGGAACACGGTCGGTCAAAACAAGTCGGAACTATATCATTTCTCTTTTATCACTCACTATTATATCAGAAATGGCCTCTTCTGAGATCATTTTGGAAGACCATGATCACGTCGTTTTTTCATCTATAGCCGTACAACTACCAAATATACAACTAAATACCATACAACTGTGGAATAGAGCATCTTAGAAAGCACAAGGCACTCTCCCGCTTGCTGTTGCCATAAAGGTACGTCCTCGTTGAATAACCACTTCAAAAATTAAGACACCCTGGCTTATCCATGCTCAAACGATGCGCTATTTAGTCCTGTGTAGTGATTTCTTCACTTTTTGCCATCTCAGCTACATTGTAAAGTTGAAATCTTGAGCTGCAACCATTATGAACTACAGTATAGCGTCAACACATGCAAATTGCAAACAGCAAAAGAGAAATGGTTCCGACTCGGACTTCATTGAATAACGGCTCTTTCTGTTTTTATCTAGTGGAGCCAAGCACTTCTCAGAACGTTTGGCAAACATTTTCATGTCTTGGTTCCATGGGAAGCTATTTTTTTTGAGAGATTTCCTTGTGAGCCACTGGAAAAGATTGCATTCCCTCCTCAGCCACTGAAAAAAAATACTTTTCCCTTCCGTGCCTTTGCTTGAGATTTCTCTTCTCTTCTGTGCCACTCCTTGCCTTTCAAAAAAAGCTTAACGCTTTAGCATATTTACATTCTTCAAAATTTAAAACATAAAATTGTTGAAACTTTGCTAATATTTTTTTTATTTTTCATGTGTTTTTCTATCAAAATAAAAAAAAGTACTCCTTGCTAAGTAATTGTTTTGGTCCAGAGAGGAAGGGTAACTATTTAAGCAAGGAAGAAGAATCTTTGCTTAATTTTCCAAAAAAATAACACTTTTGGTTCTTTGGGTAAAAAGACCTACACTGAAACTTTTGAAAAAAAATATGTTAGCAGAGATACACATGAAGAATAAATTTTGTTGTTTGCAAAGTTTGAAATTTGTTTCCGTTCTCCACTTAGAATCTGTTTGGGATAAAGGATTTTCAAAGGAATCACTTCCTCCATTTTGCTGACATCACTTCCTCCATGTAGGGTTTGGAACGTAGGAATCAATCTTTCCTTTCCTCTGGAAAAGCTTCCTTTGCTACACAAAGTAGAGGAAAGAAATAATCCACTCCGAACTCATGGGAATTTTTCCTGCACGCGAAGGAAGAGCTAATGCGGCGCTCGTGCTTGTTAAGCGCTAATGCGTTGAAGCGCAAGGCTGTGATGCGTACTGGTCTACACATGGCCATATATGAATAATTGGGGGCAGAGAGAGGGAGCAACGCATGCATTTCTGAAGCAATGAGTCGTCTGCAAAATAAAGAATAGAGCAAAGTAAGCCAGTGATATGCATGCAACAAAAATGTGTAAGCTAATGCGCTAGACATTTGGGTTAGCAAATTTCATACAGGAATGAAGTCATAATGATATTATAGCTTCTAAATATTTTATTTAGTCACCGTAACACTTTTTTTCCTATGTTTCTATTGCTGTATTCCAAACGCCTCAAATTCTTCATTCCTCTGTTTTGGATTCCTGTAGTTTTGTGCCTTTTTCAATTCTTGTGTTTTCTTCATTCCTCAGTTCCAAATAGGGCCTAAAGCGTTAAGATTCTTTTGGAGGGCAAGGAGTGATGTGACCTCCTATGTATATGGTGTCCTATGTTTAACATATGATAGATCGGTCGAGTAGCCCACCAAATCTGACCAACACAGCCCAACTCAGAGAGTCAACATTTCGAAACAAAAGAGTCAACATTTTTGTTGTTCTATTTCAACATTTTTTAAAACAAAATCAACATTGACTAGTAACAACAAAAATGTTGACATAGTGCAGACAAAATGTTGGCGTAGTATATTCAAAATGTTGACGAAAATTTTAAATTTTAAACATATTCATATTGGATCTATTTTGAAGAATTAATTGTAACAAACATGTAGGTTCAAACGGATTTGAAAACGGAGTCACGGTTTAGGAGAAAAATGCGTCTAAAGTTTGAAATCCGTTTCTTTTTCTCTCCCTCCCCACCCGCCCCAATCAGAGCGCGACACGTGTCGCACATCTGTGCTCTCCCTCTCAACCAGTAGCGTTTGCCAGCCGTTCGATGCCTGTTCGCTCGAATCTCAAAGCGTCCGATTGTAAAGATCGCTTAGGACGGGCTACATATAGAATTGACCAGGAGTGGCATAGAAGGGAAAGGAAATCTCAAGCGGTTTTGGAGGGCAAGGAGTGGTATAGAAGGGAAAGGAAATCTCAAACGGTTTTGGGGGGAAAGGAGTGGCATAGAAGGGAAAGGAAATCTCAAGCAGGGGCACAGAAAGGAAAAACATTTTTCCAGTGACTCAGAAGAGAAATGAAGTTTTTTGAGGGGCCTACAAGGGAATCTCTTATTTTTTAGCTCCGGTTCCAGTTCCTTTCCCAAAACAACATCGCTGGCATTTTCTCCACCTTGACAGCGTGGAGGCTTCGGTGTCGTGGCGGTGATGCCGTGGCGAAGGTGTCCTCATCTCCGCAGAATAAGGTACTACAACCCCTTCTTCGTGGGGTCGAGGCTCATGTGGGCTGCAGGGCTAATGAGGTGTGTACTCGCTGATTCTCAGTCTTCCTCGAAGTGTTTCTTCTTCAAAGGGGTTTGGTCTTTTGGTGCTCGTGGAAACCTTGGACCAATATCTAACTATCATGGAAGCTATTGGGATGAAATTTAATTTGTTTATGTCGTGGTAAAAGGGAAATCGTGCATTACAGTAAAGCTGAAGTACCACAAACCAAATGACCTATATATCTAGAATATGACTGACAAAAATAATCGTAAGTTCCAGCACTAAGAGATCAAAGAACTTTATTAGATAGTAAGAGAATTTCAAAAGATAAGCATTGCTACAAGCACTACGTAAAAACTGCTTATAGGTGACGAGAAATAAGTGACGGGCCTTTGTTGTCCGTCATCTAAAAAAGATAGATGACGGATCACATTGAAATCCGTCACTTATTACTGTGTTCAGCTCCAACCTTCCAAGTAATAGGTGACGGACTTAGATGTTGCCCGTCACCTATAACCTGGTCATGCAATAGGTCACGGGCCTTCAAGTTGGCCGTCACCTGTCACCAGACATATGGGTAACGGGCGTGATGTAGCCCGTTACCTATGAGCTTGACCCAGACAATTCCTCTCGTCGCTCAGCCACCAAAGCGGTTTCGAGGTCGTGGTGGGACCCACACAGATTCCATTTCCCATTTCGTCTCTCGCATGGTGGCGGCGCAGCGAGCCCCCCCTCTCCTCCGACGCGGGGCTGCGGCAGCGAGCTTCTCGTCCCTATTGCGCGGGATTCGGCCGCGGCCTGCTTCCTCTCCCTCCGGTGCGTAGGTCCGCGGCAGCAAGGCCGCCTCCTGCTCCCTCAGGCGCGAGGGGCCGCGGCAGCAAGCTCCCCTCCTCTTCTCCCTCCGGTGAGCGGGTTGGAGGCGGGATGGGGTCCTTCTCCCTTTGGCGAGCGGGGCAGCGGCGCGAGCGGAGTAGTTCTCCTCCCTCCGGCAGGTGGGGAATCAGTGGGAGCCCTCCGGCGAGTGGGCGGAAGTGGTGGTGGCGCAAGCTCTATGGATCTGGAGAGACTGCTCACCACCGAATCGAGGTGATTTTTGTGCTCGATTCAGGAACGGAAGGTGACTTCATCAATTTGCATTTCCCCCTGCCCCCCTTCCCAAATCGATTTGGATTTGGATTGAGTTTTGTGCAGCTGAAGATGCCGCCTCAGTGCAGGCCTCCCTAATGGAGATGCCGTCTACAGCGCCTTCTTCTGCTTCGCCGGCTGTGGCCACGCCGTCCTTGCCGTCAAGCTCCTCAACCAGGGCCACCTGCATGTTTGTTGCTTCAGCCCGTCTCCTCCCCTGCCAGCTTGTTTACCGGCACAGGCACATTTTTTAGCAGAATTGCCATGTCGTATCCAGTTTGTTCATCAGACAATTCTGATTGTTTTTTCCCTCACGATTGATACAGACTAAATAATTTTTTGTTAAGCTAAGTAGCAGCGATTTTGCAGTCACCACCGAATTTAGATTCACTCGATTTGTCAAGGTGAATTGGTGGTTTCATAACACCTTTCACATTCTGTATGTTGGCTTAAATTTCTATACCATATATCAGTGGATCCCCTCTGCTCACTCGGCTACCAATGCTCAGGTGCCCATGTCGCCTGAAATCTAGGAGGCATCAATAATGCCGGCAAACTGTTTGGTGTTATGCTAGTACAGTAGCGCGTCATGCGGCTGAGGTACCTCTGCTTTGTGAGTTCGGTGACCACGGTAGCTTCCGTGGACTGTATTGCCTTTGCGTTGTAGGTGAAGCACTCGAGCTGCAGTGCAAGGAATTATAAGGAGAGATGAGATTTGGGATCGATTTAATGCTTCCCTTATCTCCTCTCATTTCTCTCTCATTTACTGAATTTCTGTCCCCTTTATAGTTTTTTTATCTTGAGCAGTGATGGCAGGTAAAAGCTTGGCTCTCTTTCATTCTGGATTTATCCAATTGTGCTATTGTTTGTAGTGGGAATAGATGATGCTCTTGTGCCATTGCTCGTAGGGTAGTGCTGCTGCCTTCTTATTTGCTTGTATTGCTACTGCTTACTTTCTTGTTTTTATTACTTCTGAGCCTTGTCCATTTCCTTCAGAGTGCTTCTGTTGAACAGGATCAGTAGAAAGCAACAGAGGAGGAAGAATGGGATATGCAAGGAAATGGCATATAAATATCTTCCTGATTGAAATACTTCTGTGGCTTCCTCTATTACTGCAGGTTGTTTATCCTTCGATAATATAGGCCTGTTCATCCTTGCTCCGTCCCATTATTATGTTTACTATCAATATAAGCTAGTCCTCTGTGACATTGCTTATGGCCTTGCCATCTTTGACACTGTGCCTCCCAACAGCTTTTACATGCTTTGCAGTTAGTTCTCTATTGTTGTTCAGTTGCAGCCTACAAGTCCGGCTTTCTATTTTTTTTATATGTCCTTTTGTCCATTGCACTACCTCAATCTCTTTTGTCATTTAGTTGTGAACTGAAGCTAGCTGCTTGCACTGAATTTTCAACTTATTGAAACTGACATCTTTTTTCTTGCTTCCTTATGCAGACTACTATATGGTTTATTCTGGAGGTAACTCCATACTACATGGTTTATTTTCCATGTGTTTTTTAAACAGGCTTATCATACCACATGGTTCATTCTAGGAAGACAGTTAAGAAACTTTATGACTCAATATCATAAGCTTTTCTTTTTCATGTAGTAGTACTGAAGATGGCTATATATATTATCGAATATGTCAAACTAATGATTGCCTTTTGTTGGTTCCTAACCATATCCTCATGAAGCACAGCATCTGAGCTTAGGGGAGAATTTGGACACAATTTATAAAACGTAAGTCTGTCCATGTCTAGTCTTGGTGAGACGCCATCCGGAGGAGGGCGGTGGCCATGGAGGACTCCGCTCCTGCTCTGCCGCTGCTCGCTGTCTGAATGTCCGCTTCATCTCGACCGCCTAGGTAAGTCATCCCCGTCAATCCCCGTCTCCATCCGCTTATCGTGAATCCGAGTGTATGTTGGGGCAGCAGCCTCGCCATGGGGACAACTTACCATTTAAGAATGGTAGTGCTAGTTAAGCAGAGAGAACTACAGCTGTAACTACAGTTTCCCTAGGTAAGTCATCCCCATCAATCCCCGTCTCCATCCGCTTATCGTGAATCCGAGTGTATGTTGGAGCAGCAGCCTCGCCATGGGGAACACGGTCCCGACGGTCAACACTGCCTCCCCATGGGCGTCCTCCCACATGGCCACATCCACGGCGCAGGTGCATGGTCCTCCCTCCTGTGCCCGCAACGTGTTTGTGACAATGGTTGACTGCATCGTGGGTCCTGCGTGCGGGTGGAAAAATTCTGCAGCACGCCAGCACCTCATGCACAGAGGACGCCTTACACCTGTTCGATAAAATGTGCACGAGGTACCTCACCTAGCTCGGTCGATTTCTTCTCCAGGAGCTTTCCTGTCCAAGCAGCCTCTCATCTTCTTGACATAAACAAGAACAACTTATCATTTAAATTATTTCCTGCTATTCTAAGCTCACAGAATCAAATCTCCAATTAAGCCTTTTGCAGTAGTGAGTGATATTTGGACATTACTAAGTTGCAATTATTTACCATTTCATTACTTGCAGAGTTGCAGTATTCTGTTTGGGCAACACTACAGTTTCTGAGATTAATCATACAATATTTTCTTTGTCTTCCATTGTATTCTTTGCCATCTGCATAGTTTTAAGTTAGTTCCCAAAATGATATTGTCTGCATAGTAAAATCATATTGATGTAAAGCATAGTATTACCTTAATACTGTGAGTCTTAAACTTCAACATGTTGTCGTCAGGGCTAGATTTTTTACATCCTATTCAGTTGCTCTGTTTCTTATTACCCTGTGCACACAAGAAAGGCTCCCTCATGCGTGGTAGCAGCTTCCTGATATTTATATTTTGGTTCCTGATTATATAATTTCTAACATTATGCAAACAAGTTAGTGATTTTTAGTTGATTAGTTGATCAATCTATGAACAAAAATTAGTATAAATAATAATCATCTCTGCAACTTCTCATATGTGGTCAGGTCCAGAATTCTTCAGATTTTTGTTCTATGGGCAGGGACTCAAATGCAGGATATCAATCTGCGGACACGTTAGATGATGAAGGGACAGCTGCAATTCAATGTATCCAACCATGGAAGCGAAGGGTAGCACAAGTCTGTTGAAACAACATTACTGATATTAGGTTCCATCAGGAGTTGATTCAAGGTTTTGTGATAAGTGTTTGAATGTTTTGATCATAAATACTACATCTTAGTATCTTACAGAGAATTCGTAGTGACTATAGCCATTTACTTGATTGCAGTTTCAAAGGAAGGCCGATTACGGGACTGCAAGAGGTGTCCAATATATGCTGGCGGCCTTGGCAAATACGAATTAATTTTAGTTCAAAGGAAGGTGCCAGTGTTGGAACTAGTATAGAAATGGCTCAGCCAAATGGAAAGCACATGTTTCTCTTGATGAAAGCACAAGTGCGTCATCATAAGGTTAGATGTTCCTTCAAACACTTTATTTTTTATAAACTGGGATCAGAAAGTCATTTTTGGCATATTGCCCTGGATTAACATTGATCTGTATTAGGCCTTTATTATTCTTGTGGCATTTATTGAATTCAAGAATGGTAGTGCTAGTTAATTAGTTTCCCTGTTCAGAGTCAATTTCGAGTAGCAATAGCTGAAGGAAAATAGAGAGCTTAGACACCATCAGAGTCCCTGGAGGGCTCTGCTCAGTTTTATCTTGTTTCAATTTTTTGAACCTGTAACGTAGTGTGGTAGCTTAAATTCTTGCCGAACTGCTTTACTTTCATTGCGGTGAACGCTGGTCGAGCAAAACTATCTTGTGATTTTGTTATCAAAAGTAATGAAATCCCAGGGCCGTTATGCCATTGTTTTTTTTGCTGAAAGTCATGCTTTTGATATCTGTTACACCTTCTGATAATGTTTAGTGCTCCCCGATTACAATACCTGATGTATGAGCTCTCCTCTCTAGCTAATTTATCCTTTCTACAAGCTCTACTGAATATCTATTTAATGCTGCTAATTTATCCTTTGTACCATCCTGCAAACAAATGTAGGATATCAAGCTGCGTGGACAAGTGCTTGTTAGACAAACCTGAGATGGAATTAGCATGCTGAGCATGCCCAGCAAGCGTCATTATAGTAGACCAGCAAGATGCCCCATTGCAAATTCAACTTCATGGATCTGAATTTTCTGGTATCGATCTCTAGACAAATTGTGGGTATTTTGACCTCAGTGTTGCTTTTTTTTTCCCTGTCCAAGGCTCTGAATGTCGGTTAAATAAATTTGTGCCACTTCAGTTCAGTGAAAAGTCGCATTGTCACTTAGTAGTATTTTTTTGTCCATATAGTTCCATTTCAGACCTTGATCTATGTCAATGATAGCATAACTTTCTAAGTATTTCAACTGATGTTATAGCAGTGGACTCATGTTTGGACTGTCTTGATAATAATTAATCTATTGCAAAGATTGTCTTGTAAATGTTTACGACATCAGAAAATTTTAGTTCAGAAAATCACATATTCAGTGGTCTAATGAACTGCTTCTTACTTTGGTGAAAGTAACCCACCAATAATTCTAAATAAAGATTTGGCTCCAGAGAATAGTGTATCCCCTATGATTCCCATTCCCATTTTTTTTTTTGTTCTCAAAATACTAATGGGTGACGGGCAACACTGAAGCCTGTTACCTAATAATCAGGAAAGGTAACGGGCAACATGAGATGCCCGTTACCCATAACCTCATATAGGTGACGGGCAACATGAGATGTCCGTCATTTATACCCTCATATAGGTGACGAGCAACATAAAGTGCCCGTCACCTATGACTTTTTATAGGTGACATTATGACTTTTTTATAGGTGATGGACATATGCCCGTCACATTTCTCTTGTAATTAGTGAAGGCGTAGGGGTGACGGCTTGGATGCCCGTCACCTATTACAGTCTTTGCCCGTCACCTATGTCAATTTTTAGGTAGTGAAGCTAACTTCTAGGGAAGTAGTGAGCTAACTCAGAAAACACCTCACTGTCAGTGGATACAGTCAGATAAGAATATGAGGAAACAGAAGCCTGCACCTCATTTCACAGGAATCAAGTCAGTGTTACATGCTATGCACTAAACACGCCGTTCCTAATGCAAGATCTACAGTCTGCTGAATGAAAGATAAGAATGAACAATAAGTCGAACAAATTGTGGAGCCTTCTGCATTACTTCATAGTCAGAGACAAAAAGTCAAAACAAAATGTATTGCAGCTTTGCAGCAACCTTAACAAGCCTGCTACCAACGTACAACCACAGCCCTCAATATCACTGGATAATCCTGTATTTGAGGAATAAAGCACAGCCCGATAGGTGAGAACACTGGTCTTTTCTGACAACAGCTTTTTCACAGTACACCTGTTAGCACTTAGCAGCCAAATCTGGTTTTTGCCACTTGCGCAATAAAGAAGCTGAATCAACTTCAGACAATACCAAGCATTCTCTCACTACGAATGCTGCTTGCACCTCACATTAGATTTTGTTCAGATTTTGCAATCCTACTGCTATAATTCCTATTGTCACCGAGAGCTGGAAGGTTGAGACCGAGTGACCCGCGTTCCACATCAAGCTGATGTTTCTGATGGCAAGATGATATTCATCAGTCTTTTGGACGTGTTGAAGGCAACAACAATCCACAAATGCAAGCTCTGCAACAATATCTTTGCAAAGGGGAATGCATTGGGAGGCCACATGAAGTTTCACAAGGTTTTTGATCATCGAAAAGTCAGGGCATGCTTGAACTTTTCTGAGCCTAGTATAGTTTTAATGATAGCTGTTGTTCTTGATCCTAGCCTTAAGATGGACTTCCTCAGATTCTATTTCTACACTGTTGGTACTAGTAGTCAAGAGTTAGAAGAAAACGGGCCATTTGAACAGATTCTATATGGAGTATGCGGCAATAGCGAGACGGGACAATGGACCTCAGACCACAGAATCTGATAAGAATGTGGCTACAAATGGATCTCGTTCTACTTCTGTGACTGCTCCATTCTTGGGGAAAAGGCGGGTGGACCTGGCATTTGCCCAATTTGCTTCTGAAACATCAGATTCTAACTCTCAACGTTCTGAACTGGACAAGTATCTAGAAGATCCCAGAGTCATCCTAAACTCAGATGAAAACTTCGATGTTTTAGGTTGGTGGAAAAAGAACTCGGATGCATATCCAATTTTATCTCTAATGGCACGGGATTTTCTAGCAATTCCGGTCAGCACGGTCTCCTCAGAATCTGCGTTACAAGCCAGTATTTACTAGTATCATTGTTACATGTACAGTTTTCTGAACTACTATCATTGTTACAGTATTTACTAGTATTCAGTAGTTGAACCTGACATTTGACCTCTTGTTACAAATATTTACTAGTATCATTGTTACATGTACATTTTTCTTGTTCTTATAAAATGACCTCTTTATTGCTTTCCTTACAAATGGATTCTTTCAGGGTCTTGGTCTTCGTGAAATCATTCACCAGAGGAGAACGTGATCAAGGAGCACTGTCTGTATATGCACTCTGGCGCCACCTGATCATATCCTTAACAGCCCAACTGTATATGCACTGTCGCCTTGATCAGCATTTGTGGAATGCACGATTGGTCAATGCAAATTAAATTATTGAACTTGTACTGTCTGTATATGCCCTCTGTACTTTCTGTATATGGCTACATGGAGGATGAGACGATGAATATTGCTAGTGCGCAAGGCTTAGCACTAAGCATGCTGTTAATACTTGTAGTGTGTTAAATATCACAGATGATGCTTATGTTTTTCTTTGACGGCTTGTCATGTGCCTGGTTTACTTAATATTTCTAAATAAGTGCTAAATTACTTTTACTTTATTGGAGTTTCCAGAGAAAAGGCCCTGTTACTGTGTCCGTGTGTTGCATATCAGCTGGAATTGTATAACAGCCCATGAGCTCAAGTGCTAGTATTCTTTTGAGGCCGGCCCGTTTGCTTGAAAAGGGCCAGGATAGGATAGGACTCATTTCAAATATGAGCTCAAGTGTTAGTATTCCAAATATGAGAGAATTCCAAACATGAGAGGATTTTGAAATCCAAATGAGAGAATTTATGAATACGAGTACACTTTTTCATATGAATTCAGAAATACAAGTACATAAAGGTGTTCATAAAATACAAATACATGGAAATTATTTAGAAGACACCAGAACTACATAAGGATTCACAAAAGTGTTCACAAAATTAAAATCTAAGGAGCACCAATCAATAGAACTTGTCATGCTCGGTTTCGGGTGTACTGGTGCCACATTTGCATTGCAATCTGGTCTTGAAGAACACTTCCATTTTGGTCTTGCAGGTTCAATGAATCCACATCATTTTGGTAGTTTTCATCTCCCTCTGGCAAATCAACAAAATCATCTGGTTGGATATAAGTAGGTTGGTGATCCAACCATTCCTCGTCTCCATTTAGGCTTCTAATAATGTTATGGAAGACGGCTGTTGCAGCTGGAATTCTAACTTAGGATTCTATAGGATGGTGTGTACCCACTTTAAGAATTTGAAACCGCTTCTTTCATACCCCAAAGGCTTTCTCAATATAGTTTCTTAGCATTGCATGGCGGTGACTGAAATGCCCTTTGTAATCTGCATATTGTATCCTTCGCCTTCTCGATGAGCGCCGACTCCTAAACTCAGCTAAGTGGTATTGCACGCCACGATATGGTGTAAGGACTGATGGTGTGCTAGCATATCCCCCATCACCAAGGTAAAATTTCCCCTCTGGCACATGAAAACCTTTGCTAACTGCTGATCTAAATACCCCGGCATCTGATGCAGACCCCTCCCAGCCGCATGAGATGAATGTGAAGTTCAAATTGAAGTCACAGGCTGCCATGACATTCTGGGATAGTGTGCCTTTCCTATTCCTACATGGGGTGGCTTTCTCTTCATCAATTGTGTGGGGATATGCGTGCCATCAATAGCACCAATGCAATTCTGCACGTAGGCAAAAGATAAATATATCTGGCAAGGAAAATAATCTGATCTGTATGGCTGACCTTGAAGAATGGCCAAAATCGAGGGTCCGATGCAATCTTGAGGTGAGTTTCATTGGATCTAGGAAGTTTCAAAAATCTGTATGTGAGAGTAGGAATTATATCGAAAATCGCACTTATGTGCCTGTGGATCGTTTCACCGCTGTGCTGAAATGCCTTCTGTAGTCTATCATTGATAGCGTTGTGCGATATCATGAACATAAACATTCCTAGTTGCTCCTCAACTGCAACTCCACGTGTGTAGTATATTCTGAGGTATGTACTGGCCTTTTTTCATCATTAAGCATTTCAAGTATGACAAGAACGATCACGAAAATAAACTCATCATCCGCTTCTTCCTCCATCTGCATGAATTTCCTAATTTTCTCCTTCCTAAATTCCATAATTTCATTCTTGGAGCCCATATCTATCATTTCAGATAGGATAAAATTTAGGTACAGCTCGAAGATAACTAATTTGTCCAAGAACCAAGTAAATGGTAAGCAAGTGCAGAAAGTATCGCTCTTAGCCAAAAGGAAGCTACTCTAGAATAGATAATCAACTGCCCACAAACAAGGAAATGTCGAACAAGTGTAACAGTTCAATAATACAAATGTGCAACTTTTCTTTTCAATCATTTGTCCAGTCCATCGGACAACAATGTAATGTAAGAAAGTAAACACACTTCTTCTTTTTTTGTGTAAACATATTTTTTTTCTATAAACAGGCAGCCCCTTATAAAAAATTATGGCACATACGGCAATCAACATTCGTGCTAATCGATCAACACACAACAATCAACAAGGTGGGAACTATTTGTCAACAGCATCTAGAAGGAGCCCTGGCATCATTCAAAATACTATGCATCGCTTGGAGCATTCAAAATAAAGATCGCATTCCTATACATAGCATGTATCAGCAAACACGAATTGTTTATCGAGACTCTTGTTTATCCCTATGCTACAGGCAAATCGGCATCATAATCCTTCTCTCTCGAGCACATAGTTTATTCCCAATCCAAACTAAGCAGAAGGGGGAGGAGGAAGAAGTACCTGCAGCGTCAACAACCACGAGTAGGAGGAAGCTTCGGGAATCCGATGTCAACAGCCACGAGTAGGAGGAGGAAGGTTCGGGAGACAAGAGCCACGAGTAGGTGGAAGCGTCAACCGCGCCGACGGGGTTCTTGTCTTCTTGACCTACGCACAAACCCTAGTGCAAATCAGAGGTACACCGGCCAGAAAACGAATCCGTTGAGAAGAGTGAGGAAGGGGACAACATACCGGTGGGGGCGATGAGGTTCCGGACACTGCTGGCCGGCAGTGGGCGATGTTGGGGATCCGCGGAGCAGGCTTCGAACCCGAAGCCCAACATTTCGAATCATCCGAAGGCTTCCATCATAATGACTGATGACTCTTCGTGTTACCATGTGTTTTCCCCGCAGGACTTGACGCTAGGCGCGAAGAGTAAGCCGCGGGCCCGAAGGTCTTTGAGCTATCGGTGAAGGAAGGTTCCGGGCGACGGCAGCGGGGCTCAACACCTTCGCCGAAGGCCTGCAAATGGGCCCAGAGCGGTAATGAGGGAGGGCACGTCAGTGATTAGGGTTTCTAGTGAGCCCTCAACAACACAACGCCAAAGGACGACCATGCCCTCCGGACATTTTAGTACCAAATATCCTGTACATTATTCCCTGCAATCGGGGGTAGTTTGGGCATGAAACTATAACTCCTGATATGGGTATAAATAGCCCCTCCCGTGCACTAGAGTGGGGGGACGATTACTGTTGTGGGGGGACGATTACTGTTGTATGACATGACTGTCGTGATAATGGAGTAGGCTTCGTGTCGTACGAGCACTCCAACACGAAGCCTTTCTTTATCTTCATCGTACAACTCTTCGTGCTGAACTCGGTGCTGGGTCTTCTTCTAGGAGAAGCCCAACAGGCGAGAAGCGGAAGGTTACGGTGGCGACGAGCGATCGATCGAGAGAGACGGGGAAAAGAAAGAACGAGTCGAGATCAGTTTTTTTCTCTCCCCGTGAATTGGAGGGGAAAGGGCTGCGCTGCCCGGTGTTTTTTTTTGGCCCATGGACATCCAAATAGACGACGGGGATTGTCGGGGCTGGGAAAGCACGGGCCGGATTGCCCCCGGGGAATGGGCCGTTTTCCCCCAGGGATTGGGACATCCAAAGGAGCCCTAAAGGGCTGGGCCGGATGGGGTTTGAAAGTTTTAATTTGGATTGGATCAGGATAGGGCCTACTAAGTAAATAAACGGGCTGGGCCAGGATTAGGATTGGATTTCGGCCCATTGTCAGGCCTAGGCGCTAGTTGCAACTGCTCCTACGGGTCGTAGATGCTCACCACGGCCTTGTCGCCCAGGAGGCCCCTGCACACGTCGATGGCCGGGGTCTCCCTCGTGTCGCCCGTGGCCGTGTCCTTCTTGAACGCGAACCCAAGCACGACCACCTTCTTCCCGGCTAGTGATGGCCAAACGGGCGGGCACGAAGCACGAATTTTTTGGCCCGACCCAAGCACGGCACGAGCACAAAATAAATTGGGTCGTGTTGGCCTGGCCCGACGTGCGTGCCGTGTCTGGGCCGAGAGTCTAGCCCGATGGACGGCACGGCCCGACACGAAATGAAGCCTGGCCCGACTAGCATGAATAGCCCGTTAGTAGCCCGATAAGCACGTAGCCCGTTA